>APFE030781270.1:72990-83852 GCA_000404065.3 Pinus taeda
AGTTGCTACCATACACCAACTTGCTGAAAAATTGGGACCGCAAATTTTTTTTTTGTGCAGAAATTGAATGGTACCACCATGCTCAGCTCGTTGTCCTGAAGCTGATGGGCTAGATCACAAATAAGTGCTTCGGAAGATCTCCTTTTTTTTTCAGAAAAATCCTAACGGAGTTTTACTCCTTGATCAATACTGAAGTCGTCAAATCCTCAAAATGTTACTGCCGCCAAAAGTCCTGCGAAAATTATAGCTAGGCACAAGAACCCTTCACAACTACTCCGATCTGGTGGATCTGAGAGATCTGGATCGTGGGTCACTGCTGCTGCTGATCGGATAGAGCTGCGGGACTGATGTCTGTTGCTGCTGCACTCACTAATCTAGAATAGATGATGTGCGATCCCTCGATAGAAAGGGAACTATGGTCTTGAGGAGTGTTAGGTGCTACAGATCGCAATATACATAAGGGTCTGACAGTAGTACTCAGCCCAATGTTTCAGGGCTCTAACCAAGGAGGATCGATCGTACACTTAGCCGTACAACCCGACTACCCTATTGTACGGGCGAGTAATCTCTCCGAGTGCTATTCTCGGTGTACTGTAGCCACAAGATGGCCGAAATTTTATCTATGGCGAGGCTTCAAGGTAGCTATGGGGCTTCCTATATACCCAGAGGGTACGTGGAAGACAGTCCGTGCGCGGTTCTTTCTAATGCGCTACTACTTGAAGGGGTACCCACAGGGGTTACAAGGGAGTCCAACAGATGTGACCACCTCTTGTATTTCCTGTGTGCATGCCTCCCCAAATCCGCAGGTTTA
This sequence comes from Pinus taeda, assembly GCA_000404065.3. Lineage (NCBI taxonomy): Eukaryota > Viridiplantae > Streptophyta > Pinopsida > Pinales > Pinaceae > Pinus > Pinus taeda. The sequence goes on from APFE030781270.1 coordinate 73,802, forward strand.
TGCGCTTAACGACAAATCCTGTGGTTTAAAGACGTCGGAACACATCTCTAGCCAAAATTTTTTTTACTAAAATTTGGAGATCCCACCGAGCCCTAGAAAGTGCTCTGATACCACTTGTTATGCTTCTTAACCTGCAAAATAATACCGAACAGAGAATATGCAGAGAAAAGATACCCAGAACACAGAATATGCGAAAAAAATATACCCAGAACACAGAATAGCAATGATTTTATTACTCAGAGAGAAATGTTCACAGGCCTCTTCGAGGGGGCAACCTCCAATAGAGCAGAGCTCGATTACAAAACAAGACACGACACTCCTCGCAGGGAGTCTCTATCCTTTATATATGGCTCATACATGCAATACCACGGGCCAATACCGTGGGTTTATTAATACCATCTATCTAATACTACCGCCCATTTACCCTTTATTTAATACTACCGCCCATTTGCAACTAATTGTGGTCCCTTCATTAATTGCGGGTTAACCACTTACAAATATTAATATGGGCTTTATTGACTCTTGACTATGACGTGATCCCATGACATGAATAAGGGGGTTAGGGTGGGACCCTAACATTCACATCCTTCTCTTGCTCCATCATTAGACTTAAAACCATTAAAAAATAATTTCCAAAATAAAGAAGTATATACAGGACTATCTATAAAATTAACACATTTAGAAATCTATGTTTGAGAAAAATTTTCTACTTGAGACATAACATAATATCTAAGTAAGGCGAAGTATGAGCATTAAAATTTCCTAAGAAAGAGTCAATAGAATGGTTGCCAATTATATTGTTGCCGTATGCTACAGGTTCATTTTCTCCTTCCAATTCCGTCACTATGTATTTTTGGTGTCTTTCTCGTTCAACCTTTATCTGATTCAGTTTACCTTTGTAAGGGAGCCACATATGTGACCAGCCGGTCATAAAGTATCCATGAAGCTTTTTAGACCAATCCCTACTAAGGATTAAACCATAAAACTTAGGAATGTCTGCAACTATAATATCAATGACTTGACATACCTTTGCATTAGATGATAGCCTTATGGTAACTTGATTTAGTTCACCAATTACTTCCACCTGCGATCGGTCCAATTGAACTGTGTACTGCATATTTTTAAGGTTGGACGTTTAACTTTGCACATATTGTCTTAGGAAAAATATTATATGAAGCTCCTGAATCTACCAAACAATTACGCAAGTTTTTATTGAAAAAATCATAAGTAAGAAGGAATGGAGGAGTATGGGATTTTGACCTACCTCCAATTAAAGCAATATCATTTGGATCAACTTTATTTTCCATATTAGTTGGAGGTCTTCCCATCTCATGAGAAGCTTGCAAGATTACAACAGCAGACAAAGGTGCAACATTTATTACATGTAATTCTTTCAAAAGTAGCTTCTGTTGATGTTTCAATTTTCTCAATTCATGAAAAGTAATGTTAGCCCTAGTCTTCTTCATATATTCTATGATATTATACTCCATCTCATCAGAAACAATCAGTGTTTTAGATGGAGTTAAGTGATCGGATTGGACTGGGCTTGTTTGAGTCGCTTTTGGTGATGATTTCTTACTTGTGGCTTTATCTTTAGATGTCGAGCTTGCGCTCTTCTGTTTAGAACTAGGTTGTGGAGGATCGAGTTGATTTCTACTTCTGGTACTGACTGGTGATGCCTCTTGATCATCGGGAAGAATGAAGTCCCACATTCACTATAACTCTACAACTTCTTCTTCTTCTCCTTCAGATTCTGCATTTGTTATAGCGTTGGGAGGCTTTGAATTAGTTGAAGGATTTTTTCTATAAGGCTTGTAAAGCTTTTTTGAATAATTCTCTGCTACTTGTATCTTAATGTCAACCATTTCGTTAGACATGGTTTTTAGGACTTTCTGCAATCCTTCTAAATCAAATGGGTCTTTTGATTGCTTTTTCTTAGAATCATCTCTAAAATTAACCTTCTTAGATTTTCTTTCATCGACATTGTTTTTCTTTTCTAAAGCTAAGATACGTTTCTCTACCACTATCACTTTCTTCATGTTTTTAGCCAATGTTGTCTTGGCAGCCCTATCAATGAAGATTTCTATGTTCGATGGTAAAGCAGATATGTACCATTCACTTAAAACTTCTTCGCTAGGCTTGGAAACGGTCGGAATTTTATTCAAAAGCTTGTTGAAACTCAAGTTAAAATCTTTGATAGGCTCTCTTGATACAGTCTTAAGATTCAATAGATCATTAACCAGTGTTGCTATAGATATATCATCACCGAACTTTGTCAAGAATTACTCTTGGAAAATGTCCCAACTAGTGATGGACCCTGATGGTAATGAAAAATACCAGGATCCGGCTGCTGCTTGTAAAGTGTAAGGAAAAGAGTCGAACAACGACATCTTCATTAGTAACACCATTTAAATCTATTAATAACATAAAGATGTTTATGTGTTCTTCTGCTAGCATGCCTGCTTCAAGATTAAACTTGGGCAGCCATTTTTCAGGATGGGCCGGTAATTGACTCAAAGGCGCAGGCATTGAGACTGCCCTTGGATTATTCCATGGAATTTGGGCCATTGTTGAACTACTAATAGAGGAAAGCACAGACGAAGTTCCTTGTGGTAGGGAGGAGGATGTTACAGTTCCAGTACTCTAATGGACAACAACTTGAAGTGGAGGGGTGGATGATTGATTTGCAATGGAGAAGTTGGAATGGATGTCGATGATGAAAGAGTCTTACTATTAGACCCTTGAGGTGACTTCCTTGCTCTTTTCCTTTTTGGTAGAGGTAATTCAGTTGGTTCGATACTAAACTTTTCACTCTGCGATCTGGATAAAGGATGAGAAGGGTTGTATTGCGAAGTCACACTACCTTGATATATTTCAGACTTTTGCGGTGATATGAAAAATCCTTGAAGTTTATGAATCAGAGACTTAACTTCAGGAGGTTCGATAGTAGATTTCTCTGAAATGTTTGGGTTTGTGGCAGTGGTTGTTGTTTTCTAAACTTCTCGCTAAGGATTTAAAGATTCAGAATGCGATGGAGAAGTCGGGGGAGATGTTGAGGGCGATTTACTCTCAGAATGGTATTTAGATTTGGATTTACTAGCCATTCACAGTTCGGGACCCTCCTTCTAGCGCCAAATATGTTGAGGCCCTGAAAATCGAGTCTACAACAAGGGGGATACCCACCCGGTCCAGACCTTGAAAGCAGCTCCTTTTCCGTTTGGGATGGTGGGTTTGACTGGGGAAAATGGGACCAGTTTCCCAATTTCTGTGTGTTGATATGAATTGATATTTCCTTTTTCTAAAGATTTCTAAGTAAAATGCTTTTATTCTAAGTCTAATTTAAAACATGCAATTGTATTCTAATGACAAAAATATCTAATTCTAAAACTAACCCGGGATTCAAATTTTTACTTATGCAATCTAAAATAATTTCTAATAGCAATTGGTAATAAAGATCATTCAATCGCTATGAGAAAAGAATTCAATACGAGAAAAGAATTTGATAACAATGAATTGTTTCGTATATGAAATTAGCCGAAACAATTGTGAGAAGCATATCGCATAATAAGTCATTCATACATTGAGCATAAACAGAATAGTCATCACTGTATAAAAGTGCCAAATGATAACTCAAACATTCAAGCCCTCATATATAAATAACTAAACATAAATATTACTTTGACACATAAGCAGAAATCATTAAGAGACAAAAATACCATTGATAACAAGTTCTACTCATGAGCTTCAGCAATATAGATTTATCTCTTCCTAATTCAATATCTACTAAGAGTAGAGAAGTTCATTTCAGTAACAGACATTAAACACAGATATCAATAAATCTCATTCCATTCATTCATCAAAACCTCCTCTAAGGGTGCAGAAGTGCATGTTCTGAGGAAATGTTTTTGACAAATTTCAGGACCCCTCTCTAAATGCATGAGAGGGGTTAAAATACTACTACCTAAATACTAAAAATAGTTTATTACAAAAATATAGGAGGAGGTTTAAATGACCTCCTCATCTAAGTAAAAAATAAATCAAAACTAAAACTAAAACTGTATCTGGAATTAACTATTTATGTATTTGTTCTCTGAGGTCACAAGCATTCCGCATCGGCCTGAGGAGCATCGGTTAGTCGACCTCCAATTTTAGTTGTCCTATGAAACAGAATCTGTGAGTGCTAGTGCTATCTTCTCGATATAGTTCGTAAGGCATTTGAGAGTCATGCATTGACTGTGCGGTTTAACCAAGTACTGCCAGTAAGTATCCCAATTCAACTTTGTTAACTTCTTGATGGACTCTGCCCTTTCCTCAGCTTTTTGTCTCCAGCTTGTCTGCAGTTGTTGTGCCTTTGGGAGAAATCCCGGAGTGGTTTTCAATATGAGGTTTTCTGCGTGCAGGTTTTCATTGACACAGTGAATGACGTTGTTTGCCGCTGTAGCTGCTTCTTCCGCTGCCTGTTCTACCTTCCTAATTTGTGCATCCCACTTATGGAAAAGCATTTATTTGTGGGCTTCATTGATTTTGAGTGCGCCTGCCTTCCTTCCTTGATCCGACTCCTGCCAATTCAAATAATTAGAAATTATTTTATCAATAAAATCATAATCATGTTACAAGTCTACAACTTGATTGATAATTTTATCGCTCATCTCACAATGGGAACTCCATTGTGATATTCTTTGGCATAATTCCTCTTACTGTTGCAAGAGTTGGTCGTTTAAGGCAAGGGCTTCTGAGACAAACTCTGTGAGCTTGAGATCATCTCTATGCATTTCTAGCATTACCTGCAACTGATTTTCTTTTTCGTCCAAATTGTTCTGGTATCCCAACTGCATCTGTTGAAAATCTTGCTGTAATTTTTCTAACTTCTCCTCTGCTTCGCGGTTGGCACTGGCTTGCTGTAGCTATTGCTGCAAAAATTGGATTTTTTCCTCTCTATCCTTAAGTAATTGTTGTACCTCGAATGCTTTATCAATGGTAGCAGAAGCATAGGCTCCTGCAATTTGGGATAACTTAGTCACATTTTCCATAGGGTCAGTGGTAGGGTCTCATCCAAAGGACATCTAGTTGCTCTGCCTCATGTGAGAGCATGGTGTCCAATTTCCTTTTCCTTCTTTGCCTTCTTACCACTGCCTTATGCTGCAGACTATAAAATACATCTAGAGGAGGAATCTCCTCTATCTTGAGCATGATTTCAGAAGATGGGGTAATGGGAATATGCTCCATTTCTGGAGCATTGCTGACTATTTCAATGATCATATCTTTAATTGTCTACATTGTACTCTCAGGGTTTTTCATGTTCTTCTCCTCAGTATTAATCAATTCATTGAATGTTTCCCACTCTTTATTCAACTTAGTTCTCACTGGCTTTGGTGGTTGGATGATGGGAGGGGGAACCTTTACCTGTGGTGTAGTCAAGACCTTTTGCTCTGTGCGCTCTTTAGATTGGGCAATATCTCTAACTGACCCTTCACTTTTATTATGATCGCTCTCAGACCATTTAGAGTGTTCTGGTGATTCTTTCCCAGACTTAGATCTGGACTTGCCTGAACCTGAGATTCCACTTAAACTGATACTCGGAGTAGGCTCCCTTATTGGTTCCAAGCGTAACTTATCTAAGGGGATGTTAGCTAGTCTCCTTTCTTTGTACAATTTGAATTCTTGGAATTCCATTGGGGGAAATTGAATTTGAGCCATAAGAAAAACTTCTTTCTGTGTGTTTTTTCTGTTGGAAGGCATCATCAAAAAGATTATCTTCTTTAGAAAATACCTTTATCTTGACAGTAGTAGTAAAATTCTTAATGACATCAAAAGGGTCAAATTGTCTTCCTAGAATGTTGAACAGTCGTAGACATAGCATATTGTCTACTTCTTTGAATGCATTACCTAAATCAAACAGTGAAAAGGCCCCACAGGCCACATGAAATTGCGGCAAAATGGCCTTCTTCTTGTCTTTCAATTTTTTGCTCATTCCTCCCACCCCACAGGTTTGGTAGGCAATTTCACGAGCCAATAACTTATCAGGAACATATAATTGTAGCACATGAGGGGAAGAAATGCTTCCAAATACTCTAACATAGGTGAGAAACTCTTCCCCAAACCATCTTGCGACAGGGAGAATGTCAACTTCCGCTTCGGGGGAAAATCTTGGGGTGTCCCTATCATACAACATTATGTGCAGAGGTAACAAGACGCCATGACAAATTCTGTAAAAATACGGGAGAAACTTGGAATCCCAAAATTTCTTATGATAAATGTGAATGGGCAAGGGATTCTGTGTAGTCCACTTCCAACCCATTAAAGGAAATTTGGAAACATAATAGATTGTATCCATAACATAAGCAGCTAAATAGAAAGGAGGATAAATCCTCTAAGTGGTAGTTCTTTTAGACTGGTAGTTCCAGATAGCCGAAGCTAAATTATCAGACAATATTTGAGCCCAATCCATAATAGTGGCATTAGTGGTTGCATGTAATAGGGTTATCCACTCAGATGGAAACTTGTTGACGTCAGGCCTTCCAAATAGTCTACATAGCATAGCAGCATCAAAGCAATATGGGGAGGAGAGGGAACCAGTACTGTACATATAGTGTTTGTCATTTTTCAATGGTTCTTCCCTTGCTGACTAGTTCTTGGTGCACTGTGCTAAATCTTCATTTTCTTTGGTGAACTTCTCCATGAACGACTTGTTGTAGGTTGCCTGCAACTTTGGTAGATGATACATAAGACTTAAATCTTGTGGAGTGAATGACCCAATGAGGTCTTGGCTTCGAGACTTGAATTTTCTATCTGTTATATCAACATTGTCCAATACCCACTTGATCATGTCTCTATATGGAAGTATCTTAGGTCTCACCACTATTTGCTGAAGGAATGAACATGCAAGTTCAGTGATTGATGCCTCAGACGACCCATGTGAATCTGTTGTTGCTTTAACTTCTATGACTCTGGGGTTTTCTTCTTCGAGCACATTGTACATGCCTTCCTAAGTGGTTATGCCGACATATATGGTATAGGTGGTGTCTGTGTATAAGAGCATAATCTCTTTGTTCTTCAGCAACTGGAGCTTTTCCCTTCTTTCCCATTACATTTTGCACACTGCTGCATATATTATTCTGCTTGCCACTCCTGCAAATTTACAAGTAAGGAAAGAATAATGGTAAGGGATAAGGTGATGGGAAAGCTCTTTAATTCTGAAATCATATCAAATATATCACCCTACGTGAAACAACCTTTCGATCAGATCTAAATCTTATTTCATAGATTCCCATCAACTAACCACTTAAATTGACATTAATGCCCATAACTTGGTATCGGATTACAAGATATACTTTATTGAACGATGAGCCTTGCAGATCTACGATAAAGTGATTTTACGATTTGGTTTGCAATATCGTAGATCGCAATATCGCTAATCCATTTCGTTAATAATCGTTTATCACCTTATGCGTCTGCGAGATGCGATTTGCAAGATTCCCTATCACATATTGCCGGATCGGGATATTTCATCTTAGGTGATACTTGCGGCATATGAAATCCACGATGTGCAATGAGTCTTTAAGGCATGCAATCTCACATCGCGTTTTTGCAATTTCAAAAGCTGGTTTATATGATGCCTTCCATTACCCTTTTTGATGCGATGTTTTATTGTTGAGAGAACGATTTTATTCGAAACTTATCATAAAACTTAAGTTTTTTGGGTTTTGCGGGTGTTTTTCTAAGTTTATGATAGCATGTTTTATTCAAAGGGAAATATAAGTGCTACTTTTTTATTTTTTAGAAGGGTCCCCATTTATTTAGTATTAGTAATAAAACTAAATAAAAGGGGGTTGTTGCTGGTCACAACAGAACTTAACCTTTTTGCTTGATAACTCTTTTGCTGTTGATCCATAGGTATCTTTTAGCATGTCTGGTCTCCAAAACGGGATTCTTCAATTTCTCGCATTCATGATTGATTTGTGAGTTGTACAATTGTGCTGGAGCTGATAAGTAAGTTGTAGCTGTAGAATCAATTTAGTTGCAGAATGGAGTCAGCTGCAGAATGTGAAAAGAAGGAAAAGTGAAGTATGGCTATGGAATATGAGTGTAAAAATGAAGTGGAAATGGGTTATGACAGTGAGATGGAATGAGACTATGAATTTGCGGACTCTGAATTGCAAATGAATGTTGCTTTTTGTCACTACTTATTACAAAAAGGAAATGGAAAATATAGGATGTCAGAAATCTCTGATTTTCACACTGTATTTTCTGTATAATTATGCCAATCAATGATTGGTTTTCAAACTCATACAATTTATTTTTTTATTCTATATTATCTATATATATATATATATATATATTATATAAAGGCTAAGTTAGTGGAGAAGAAGAATTCTTCTTCACTAGCGTCATTTTAGAGTTACTCTGGAAAATCTTAATGAACTCCTCTCTTGAAATTGGCTTTTGATATATCTTCAATTGATGATCATTCACAAGAAGAGGTATTTTGCTTTAATCTATTGTCCTTATCCTTAATACTCCATTATTAAAGACTTCTTCAATCTCATATGGCCCAAGCCAATGATTCTGAAACTTCCATTGAAAATATTTGAATTTTGAATCGAACCAAAGTTCCCAATATCCTGCTTGAAACATCTTCTCCTTGATATATTTATCATGCCATTTAGCCCTTTGCTATTGGACTATACTGGTTCTTTGAACTGCATCTTACCTGATTTCATCAAGCTCATTGAGTTGCTCCAATCTATGTTTCTGTTCCTTTGATAAATCCAGTCCCAATTAGACTGCCATCTTGAAGGTTTTGATTTAAAACTCTATAGGGAACAGGACTTGTTTCCCATAAACAAGTTCATAGGGTGTATGTCCCATTGTGTTCCTCCATGTAGTTCTATAAGACCATAAGGCTTTAGGAAGCCTTTCTGCCCAATCTCCTCTATGTAGATGCACAGTCTTAGTGAGAATTCCTTCAATCACCTTATTTGTGGATTCAATTTTACCATTTTCTTGTGGATGATAAGGGGTAGATTTCCTATGTTTGATCGTGTAATTTTCCACGATACTTTTCACCATTTTAGATGTAAATTGAGATCCCTGATCTGTCACAATTTCTCTTGGAACACCAAAACGAGTTAAAATGTCCTCAAAAAGAAAATTAACTACATATTTTTCATTAACAAAAGGTAATGCTTTAGCCACTACCCATTTAGTGACATAATCAATGCACACCAATATATACTTCTTTTGCTTAGATGGGGGATTAATTGGTCCAACAAAATCCAAGGCCCATTTTTCAAAAGGTTTAATGAGTACCTGAATTTGTAGTGGCATTTCATTTGAACAAGCAGGTTTTCCTACCCTTTTGCAGTTGTCACACCTCTTGACATATTCTTTGGCATCTTTGAAGATGGATGGCCAATAATATCCTAAAGAAAGGATTTTATAGGTTGTCCTCTTGTCAACAAAGTGTCCACCACACGGTTCATCATGACATGCCTTAAGAATCTCAGGCATTTCATCTTCCCTAACACATCTTCAAATCATGAGAACTAGACCTGTTTTATACAATTCATTAGTGATCCATGAGTATCTTCCACTTATTTGAAAGTTTTTTCTTTTCTCTCTAGGAAACAAATGTGAAGGCAATTTCCCTGTGACTAAGTAATTGGAAACATATGCAAACGAAGGGGTCTGAGTAGTCACTGCAAAAAATATTCATCAGGAAACTTATCTTCAACCGGAGTGTCATCTTTGATATTTTTAATTCTGGACAAGAAATCAACAACTGTGTTTTGTTTTCCAGGTCTATCTAGCACATTAATATTGAATTATTGCAAGAGTAATAGCCATCTTGTAACTCTGCCATTAGTAATAGGTTTATTCATTAAGTATCTAATTGTAGAGTGGTCTGTATGAACTGTTAGCTACCTATACCAATAGGTTTCATTTCTCATGATTGGCAGGGGAAGTGCCAATATGATCTACTTTGGTGATACAAAGATCTCATATTCTTGTGGAAGAAATATACTTACATTTGGTTGATGCTGCCCTACTT
>APFE030781288.1:0-15602 GCA_000404065.3 Pinus taeda
TTAATAAAATATTATTTTACAAACAACCGTGAATTAAACATTTCTAAATTTTCACGATTTATGAAACCGCTCTATCCTTTTTAAGTTTATTTTTACGTATGAAACTATAATGATGATTGGACTTTCCATTTTAAATTCGTTTACACTCTATTCAAAAACCATATCATATTTTCACGGTATTAAAAAATGGAAAATAATACCACTAGAAACATCGTAATCGATTCATTGGTTTCCTTTCGTCTTAGGTAAAGAGAAAAATAGTAACAAATCGTTCCATCTTAGTGCTCTGCGAACTTGGGTGTTTCACCTCAGTACTGCTCTGTGAAACTAGGTTGAGGGTTACATTACACATGGAGACCCCTTAATTGGGGGTAGGAAATTTTCCCCATCAATCGATTTGGAATTTGTAAGATCAAATGATAATCCGAGCCCGTGGATCCCTTATCTTAACATCATATCTTCCAATAACTGTGTCCCAAATCTCTATCTAAAGGTATGAACCTTTCAATCCCCACCAAAATACTTCATCACATGTCACATAAGTTTGATGGTGAGGGTGAAACTTCTATTCATGGACATACAGGGCAATTTCTTCATTTTTTGTGCTTCAAATGAAGTACATAGTTAAGATGCTTCTTGCAGACTTTCCATCCTTATAGTTGTAGGTTGCATCAAAGAATGGTGCAACACACTGTCAACTGCGTCTATCCATTCTTTGGAGCAGTTTGACAAGGATCTTCATCATGGTTTTGAGAAGTGTGATTGCCAATGTCTCTTTAACAATATTAATGAGCTTAGATGGAAATCACATGAATTATTAATATTTTTCTGATACCTTTTCCCATCTTTGTTATCAATTTGTTGAGAGGGGCATGTATTGGATGTACTTGGATGAAAAATTTTGGCGAATGATTTTCCTATGTCTACAACCATTTCAGTCTGAAATGTATATGGATGCTCGTGATAATTTTACCATATGGATGCTAGTGATAATTTTGGTAATATGTAAGTTATAAATTAGCCATGTCTTATTCTTGATTTTGTCTTGCCGAATTTTGTTAGTCGAGAAAGGTCTCAAGGCTCTAAGGGGGAAGTTACTACCTATGAAATTCCACATCATCCTTCAACTTCCTTACCTAATTAAATTTATGTCATTAATAAATTATTTAATGGAGAGAGCTTATAGGAAAAGGAATCATGTTGTCTTGCTTTCGAAGCTACCATAAAACATGTTAGAATAAGACAACCTCAAAATCAAGTTGTTAAAATGCCTCTCCCTTTTAATGAGATCCAACTTAATCCCATTGAACATCTTCCAGGATATAGTCATGAATCTCCCCATAATAGGCTCCTATTTTAACCTACTTGTAATAGCCAAGGCTATGTTTAAGGTAATACTAAATTTTTAATCAACAACACAAAGCATAGTATGGATGTTGTTCCATTGATTCAAAATATAGGTCTTGAATCATATTTGGTTTAAAGCGATGTTTCTTTAAGGGATCCTTTACATACACCTTTGTTCACGACCCAGAGCTCGTTGTATTCTGATATGCTTAATGAAGGTACTACACCAACAACCCTTCAAATTCTATTCATTCTCATTGTGCTAATCCAAGTAGTGATCAAGTACAAGGTAGTGATGTGTTACATCTAGAGAAAGGAAAGAATGAAACACTTCTCATTTTCCTTTTGATTTGCAATCTTCAACAAGTTGTTGTAGTATTCAACAACCCCTCATTTATTTTTTATTTTAGTTATATAATAAATAATGGGAACCCTTATTTCATATTAACAAAACTCTTTAATTTTCAATAAAGATAGGACATTTTTAAGTTTAGCGTAAAATCTATGAGACTTGAAACTTTCCGTCAACGGAACTCATTTTTCCATGGCTGAACCCTTATAATGTTACAATAAGTCAAAATCACGATAGGCCCTCTTTTCACAAATTTGATGCATTATCAGAAGGATTTTATCAGACTCTTATTAGTCCCTGCCTGGGACTATTAGCGTTCGATCCAGCATTGACCGGGTATTAATCTTGTGTTTGACCGAGAGTGTTTGATGTGCATCACGATTTTAACCTAAGTTTTTATATTAACAAATAATATAAAAGTTATTATCTAATTTTTGATTGGGCAACAAAGTTGAGGGTCTTATTGCAGGCTTCACATGCTTCAAGACATTCCGAGGTGAACATTTTAAGCACAGGGTAGTTTGTCCTAAGTTTTTGATATGTATTCTTAGTGTTCTGCATGCAGGACAGATGTGTGAATATGGTTCAACTGGGCCAGATGTTTGGATATGGCCACTGCGCCCACATAAAAAAATATATGCCCCGCATTCATGTAACTAATCCTAGATCCTGTGTGCTTTCAGTTTGTCCCTCCATTTCGAGTCGAGATCTCAAACTGGCCACGGACAAACCTTTTCGCTTGGGAGGAGGTTTTACTATTCAGATTGCTTGCCAGTATTTTCATTCTCTCCGAGTTTACTTCCTGTCTGTAGAGTGGGATTTGGATTCTGCTGCAAATTCAATCTATCCTGATATCAGGTATGCTAAGAGAACCCACAAAAAATTCGGTTTTGAGTCCTATGTTTGCAATGGAATGTTTGGGGGTTTTGAGAATGAGGATTTTTATATAAATGGAGGGCTGTCTTCAATCATAGATCCCGAAAAACACAGGCTTGAGTGCTTTACCGAGTACCAGGACTTGAAATCTCAGGACCCTTTTGCGTTTTTGGCCTCGGCACCCCCTGATTGCCTGTTCGGGCAATTCTGTCATAAGAAGTATTTGCAGGTTGTGCATCCCAAGATGGAGGAATCCTTTTTTGGGAATCTGGACCAAAGGGACCATGTTGTCAAAGGCATACATCTGAAAACGGCCTTCTATGAAGCCTTCTTGAAGTTTGCCAAGGCAATCTAGCTTGTGCACAGATTGGCATTTTCCTTTGACCCTGTTGTCAGTATATTTCAGGTTAGGAGGGGGACTGATTTTTTTCAGTGGTGTATATGGAGAGTGTTGTACATGGAGTGTTGTCTAGTTACGATGCTTTGGATGGGAGGCCTAAGGTGGGTTTTACTGTTATGCCGGGTTTCCGTGTCAGCAAGGCCGTGATCCAGTGCCAAGTTTATCTCACAGGCATGAAAGGCAGGGATTAGTTGGAAGGATAGGAAGGACTCTGTCAATCGCATGAATTAGCCTTGTTATCTAAACCCATTTGCTTGAATTTAGGTCAAAACAGAGACTGATTTGCACACAGATCAGAATGCATAGAGAAGCCAGTTAGGTATTCGTTGTAGTTTTTGAGAATTTCTCATAAACTGCCCATGTAGAAAGCCTTAATATTTCAGAACATTATCTGGAAGTAAAGCCAACCTCATAATGAATGCTAATATATTTTAGGCAACAGAGTTCCTGTGGTTTTGTTCATGATCTGGTTTTCGGCATGTATAATGTTAATGTGAGAGGGCTCTGAGCGTAGCATAGATTCAAATTTGACAGTCGGGCCCAGTCATCAATGCGCAGAGCTTCTTTGAATATGTCGGACAGTTCTGGACAATGTTTAGCTTCAAAAGTTGCCAAGGCAACAGTTACAGTATATGAAGGTGTGCAAAATGTGTTCAAATTGTGTCCGTGACTTGAGGTGTAGAAATGAGCACTGATCTTGTTGGGTCAGAAAAAATAATCTGCGATGGCTATTGACATCAGCCCGTTTTATCTATGTTAGGAGGCCACCCTTGGTGGAAATGTATCGTTTAAAATAATTATATTATGTGCAGAAGGCAGTAATTCATGACTCTCAAGATGGTGCTACAGTAAGTGAGTCTTCTGCCTGTAAAGTTGAGGGCTTTCAATATCGTTTGAGATGGATACTTATGCAGAGGAAGCTGATTTTTTTCTCAAAAGTACTTTTCTGGTATTTTGAGCTAACAAAGCTCAGGGCTTAAACATAACCCTATGCTTATTAGGCACTCACTTTCTCGCCATGGCTTCGGAGGTCCACAGCTGATCGGATTGTATACTTTTTATCAAATTCTCAGCTGCACACTAACTCATGGGTTGTACACCTTTGTTTCACCTAAAAAGTGAGGGGATCACCAAGATTGCATCATCCAAACGAATGCAGCATGATCAAGTCCCTACTTCAATTAGTGTTCTCAGGAATGGTTTACTTATGTGCGTACTCAGTACTTATATTTATTATATAGTTTTTTTTAGTTTTGATGTAGCTACTTGAAATTTGAAAATACAAGTACAAGGGATGTCTTGGGTTATTGCGTGTTTTTTAATACAAATCATACAGTAGATTGCTTATACCGATGGCTGAACAGATTTGAATTGAAAAGTGAGCAGCAGATTAAGTGCACATAAGGTCTATCTTACTCTGATACTGCACACAATTTTCCGCAGTTTATCGATTATCCTAATGCCATTTGTAAAATTGCAAGGTTCATTTATGACTGCCATTTTTGTAAAACGAATCCATATCATTTAGCAATTTGGTTCAAGATCAGATAGTTTGTCTGCTTTGTCAGGTAAGCTTTACAATTTGCATGTGGATGAAATAAAAGTCCACAAACTGTTTAACAAGATAATGTAATGGGACAGGATGATCCCATTATCATGCTAGAAAATTCTGACTGAATATTCATAAATGTATTTGGCTCCTCTGCAGTTTTGGTACATCTTTGATATCGCATTTTAAATAATTCATTTGTGCATTTGTTTGGGACCATAGTGTGAACATAATCATTATGGACACATCTGAGCAATGGCATAATGTTTATGACTACATATTAACAGTGGTAGGTGGGGCAGAGTTTACTTCTGCATCTGTTGTTTTGCTGTTCATACAAGGTGCCTTAGGGATGAAAACCCAAGAAACTTTTGCCCTACTTGCTTACTGTTGATTTTAATGGTAAGTCATGGGAGTACTGACAATTTATTTTGAAGTTCAATTTTACCATGTTACAACAGACTTGTCATCGGTTCACTGTCTAGTCTCGTGTGACTGGAATGAATACATTTCTATACATGCCTGCTTATCTGACTATGCATGTCCACAGTGTTTTCTAGTGTACATTTATCAGACAATTTTACTCTGGTTTTTTTCCAGGTTCCAGCGGATGACTCTCTCTCTCGTTCCAGGTAATTCATGATCACGACACCTTTTTTATTAATTCGCTCCATGACCGGTTTCCTGGTATCTTATTAGGTTTAATTCATAGATTGAAATTCTTCTCGCAGGTCCTAATAATTCATGGATTGAAATTCTTCTCGCAGGTTGCGCTCTCCAGATAGCAAAAAGTGTACTCTTCAATACCCAGTTCCAGATAACCGTAACCCTTCCCTGAGGTATGATGAATGCACAACATTCTAACCATTTGGCATATTTCAAGTTTCTGTCTGGCATGCTTGTTTTGAGAATTCTCATTAGAATATTTACGCGTTCCCCTATGAGAAAGACTTTACCAGCTACCAGTCTGGACGGTTTTGCATCGTTCGATTGATTTGTTAGACGATAGAAAGGTTTTAGGTCATAGATCTCACCACTTAAAGCAATTTTTAGGCCATAGATCTCACCACTTAGAGCTAGTAACTGTTTCCTTGATTTGCGTCGCTGAAGGAGAGGCCGAAAAAAGTGGTTCAATGCATCATACCGCTTTCTTGATTTACGCAGCTTGTCCTAAAGACAAAAATAAATGGTTAAATGAATTGTAACTAAAATTACACCAACAACCAATTTATACAAACCGGTTTGGCATTTACATAGTTACCCAGCTTCTTGATACGCATTTTGGTACGAGAATCCAGTGATCTGAAAAGGTTTTGATGAAACGGGTGATGTACCGGAATTCACTCCATGGTTAATCTGTCCCGTTTTTTTGTTTGTCATTTTAAGCGCAATAGGGTTTATTGGTTGTTTTGAGCATAATATCGAAGTAATCTGGAGTGGCCTTTTCAATTGTTCCGTGGCCGTCTCTCTTGGGATTTTAAACATAACCTCAGCCATTTTTTTTAAAGCAGAATTTTTCGCCCAAAAAATCTTCGTTATTATTTTTTCTTTAAATATTTAGTTCTTTAAAATTTTGTGTGCACATACAAGTTACAATGCAACAATTAAATATTGAACGCTGCCACAGGCGAGTCTGACACTGAATAATAATATTAGAAATCACTTTATTGTGTTGTCATATTAGTTGTCTCGAGTATAATTTAAGCATTTTCCAGAGTTGAATGATAGCTTTACAATAAAAAATAATACTAGAAATCACTTTATTGTGTTGTTTTATTAGTTGTCTCTAGTATAATTTAAGCATTTTCCAGAGTTGAATGATAGCTTTATAGTGAAAAATAATATGAGAAATCACTTTATTGTGTTGTTCTATGAGTTGTCTCCAGTATAATTTAAGTGGAATGATAGTCTGCAGAGTTACAACAGTTTGACTATTTTTACTTTCACTGGAGTTGAAAAATCGAAGTTTATGGAGAAGATGAATTTCTGGGGGTTTTCTATATTTTAAGTCTAAAAATCCATCAAAATTGGGATGTGCTAAGTTCTAAATTTAGAGGTAAGAAGTTTGTAATTTAAACTTTCCAAGGCCGAGGAAAAAACTATTGAATTTAGAAGGTTGAAATCTTTCTCTTTTAAACTTCAATTCAAAGATACTTATCCAAAAACTGGACAGAGTTTTCTAAATTCAAAGTTCAACCTTAATACTACGTTATAATAAAGACAAAAAGTTATTTACTTAAAATTCAGATATCTACTAGAATTTCAGTGTTCTAACTCTGAAGTTTTTAAATAATTAATAATATTTTTTTCAATTTTCTATTTTAGATATGTAAAATAAAATGAAATAATATAGACCTATTTTTTTTAAATAGCTAATTTATTAACATTCCCTAATAGAAAAAGTAATTTCTTGTTTTTATATAACAAGTGAAAAATACATTGAAAAATAATACATTTATTTTGTAGCTTAGCACAAAGCTTAAGCTTCAATAAAAATAAATGTTTCAGATAAAAAATCAAAATACTATACCCAAGAAGGAATATTAAAAAAGGCTTTCCATGGAAGCTTGAAACAAAAATAAGGTAATTAGTGTGTGAGAAAGACAACAGTTGTAAAATTGCACAGATATATTATTTATGCATGAAAATCAAAGATGAAAATTATTGAATTCCAGATCTGGTTTATCCATGCTTGGATTGTTAAAAGATGAAATATTTTTGTGATTTATATGAATTACTAATTTTTCAGTCATTTCTGTTAAGTTCATAATAATATTTGCATTCACTGTTCCAAGTTATATTATTTATGCATGAAAATCAAAGATGAAAATTATTGAATTCCAGATCTGGTTTATCCATGCTTGGATTGTTAAAAGATGAAATATTTTTGTGATTTATATGAATTACTAATTTTTCAGTCATTTCTGTTAAGTTCATAATAATATTTGCATTCACTGTTCCAAGTTTTGCAATTCGCTGGCAGGGACTACCGCCACCCCAATGGCTCCTTGTTATATCGTAAGTTTCCTTTTAAGAAAGTTAAAATAATTTCATTCCCCGATAAAGTTTTCCCAATGATTAGTTTATTAATTAAAAGGATTTTTGCTAAAAGGTTAACATAAGTCATGCCACCCCTTTTTAATGAATATTATAAGAGCCACCAGTCCGAGAACTACAACTTGGTATATCATCCCATCACAATATCATAAGCTTCTAAGCGTGCGACTTATGATACTTAGCACTTCCGATATCTCCTAGCTCTGATACCTTCCTCCTATGATATCTAACATCTTTGATATCTATTACCTTCGATACCATGAGACCTCTTATATTCCTATGTAGAGCTGCTATCGTGACTTTAATATCGAGAGCTTGTTCTTTAAACTTCTGATATACCACCTCCGATATAGAAATATTGATATCACTTCCCACTTCCGCTTATACTTGTTACTTCTTCAAATATCATTTATCATAAGTTACCAATATCATAACTTTCTAATGCATCTCCAATTGGTTTCTCTAATATTTTTTTTTTGACACGCTAACATGGAAAGACCCACATAAATTCATGTTTTTCCATTGAGTATTTGGAAATAGTGAATCTATTTCTTTCAACATTATATATCCTCATTCATTGGAATTCGATTATATCGTAATTCACTCTGAAAGACGAAGATTGTTGTGTGAAATTTGTTGTTTCTCCTAAGTCTTTCATGGGAAGAAGTTATTGGTCAGAGCTGTGTTTTTCATTAAAGGCTAGTCTCAACAAGTGTAACTCTAAAGAAATGTTTAAATTGACAATAGGAAAGAAGAAAATTGCTTCCCAATAGTAATCTAAAGCTCCTCCAACTGAAAATGTAGATACGCTAGGATTATTTTCTAGCATAGTCTGTTCTCTAGATGTTGGAAGTGCCTCTTAGGAATCTATCTATAAAATATTTGAGGATGAAAGACCCAGGGTCACACAAAGAATAGATAGTTGAGTATTCTACCTCAATATCCAATACTACTTACAGTGATGTGGCCAATTCATTCTTCCATATGATTGCAGCCTGGCCCAAAATCCTTCCTTATACAGACATGGTTTGATGGCTCATTGAAAGATTGATAATTACATAAAGGAAATTCATGAAACATAATCATATAGTCATTGGATCATTCACTAAATAATTTCATCTTTATAAAATGGTGGTTAAAAGAAATGAAATTTTAAGAACAGGAAGTGTGATTAACATGAATAAGTGATGTTAAGATGTTAAAATAAATGAAAAATAATATAATGGTAAGAGATTAAAGCAATGTGATATTGACATGATCTTATATAATACTTTTTAAATATCATAAATGTGTAAACATAGCCCCCGATCGGGGTGTGACAGGACGCGAGACCCCACGTAGATCACTGTAATGTATAAACAAGTTTGGAGTAGGGAAAGTGGGTGGCCACCCAATGCAACCATATCCTCCAGGAAATTAAAGGCATGATGATCTATAACCAAGTGGCAAGGAGGACATCAGGCACGGTAAAACGAGATTTACAAGTGGTAATTAGGGTGGTAATTTTGGCATTCTACATGAAAATGTTGTGGTTTCAGCTCAAGCGATGTGGGCAAGTGGTGAAATCATCTTGAGGGATTGGAGATCTATGCCATTGGCAGAGCACCCAGGGTGACAACAAAGGCATGATGGCACGACTCGGTAACTCATATCTTTCTCAGGCCTTCCTAGTTCATGAAATGACGATATTGTAGTAAGGATCGAAGCCAAGGTGGTAGGGTCTAGTGATGTTAGTGCATGGATTAATTTGGATTAGGTTAGGTATGTCTATGTTAGAGTTTGGAATGTTGATTTCAATATTTAATGGAAATATGTTGGCCCAGATGGGCATGTATGGGGAGTTGAGGCCTGCATATAGGAATTTGATTATAAATTTTGTTAAGGAGTCCTGTGGTTCTAGGTGCCCGAGGCTCGGATGGGCCTGTGGCTAGTTAGGGAGATAGACATTTTTTGGAAGTCTCCCACACTAGAGGGGCATGTATGGGGAATTGGGGCCATCACCGAGAGTCTGGTTTATAAGTTTTGTGAAGGCCTTGTTTAATTCATGGAAAAAGAGGCGTGGTTAGGCCAGGAGTCGATTAGAGAGTCTGAGAGGAGTAGGGAATCTGTGTCATTTGAAAGAAATGGAGAAGGTAGGATTGTCCATCATCCCACACCAAAAGGTCAAGGGCATCAGGATTAACTATGTTCTCACTCGCCAGAATAGGAAACAAGGAACTAAAATGATCTCCCACACAAAAGGGACTGAGGGAAAAACGTACATATGGAATTCAGATGGTAAAGAGTTTATTGAACCTTCTGTGTGCACTAGCATTTCAAGTTTTCCTAAATGGCATCCTTCTCTGGTGCTAGCAGTACTAGTTTTCGCTTTGGTGAAGGCTCAAGAGGCGCTGCAGTCATTGGGTAACACAAGCTACGACAGAATGGTGAAGGAAGAGGCTGGCGTGAGGAAGCGAGGGTGCCATTGAGGCAACAGTCAAAACAACAAGAAAGGGAAAACAACGTTGGCCTCATGCAATAAGCCCCAATGTGGAAAAGGAATGAAATCAGGGGAGGAGAACATGCAAAATCTCATGCATGCTTACACTGTTGGATCGTTGGCATAGCTGAAGTCTGTCATCTCAGCATGGGAGGTAGAATTGAATGCCGAGGGGGCTGTAGAACTGATTCTAGTAGAGGAATGCAGACCTTTGGTAATGGATCTCGGACATACCCATAGAAGGCTGACCTTGTTCAAGTAGTCAGCCCAACTGTATTGGAAAATCAAGATCCTATTGGAAGGAGCTATGTCAGAAACACAAAACATGGAGGGCCCCCATCAAACCCCGCAATAGGAACTAAGCCTCAATGATATTCAAATGTAAATACAAAGAGTGCAGGTGCAATGGTACCATCAGAATATTCACCTTGGCTGCATGGAAAAACCACTACAAATTTTGCAACAAAATGAAATGCTAGGGTTGAGTGCAAAGGACCTAACCCCAGTAGAATCGTTTGAGGATTGACTATCGAGAATTCATGAAAGTTTTGAAAGTTTCTGATAATTTTTGTTGTTTTTATGATCTGGTCTGATAGCATTTACATTGTCAATAATACCTATAGATGGGTGATATATACGGAAGCCTATAAAGCTTGGATAGACATTATGAAACTGTTTATGTTTTGGCTGGCTTATGATGTTGATTAGTGGCCAATAGATTTGGTTTCTTTTAAGACAGGTTGAGGTTACTCGACATATTTTCCGTAACTTTCCTTACATATGATTAATAGAAAGATACTTCTAAACTTAAACAAGAAATGAATAAATATATAAACATAATTTATAAATTATTGAAAACACATAAAGATAAATATATTTATTTAATATTATATTAGAAAAATATATTAAGCTAATAAAAATATTATTAAAAAATTATGGAAATTGAAAAAAATTATCAAAAATATATTTTTAATTTAGATTTTAGATAAGTTATTTTTTTTCTTTAAACATTTTAAGTGTAATACTTTCTTTGTTTAGATAGGTTAAAACAGTTACTAAATTTATGCAGTGTTAAGCAATTGGTAAATGCGGGAAATGTTAAAGTAGTATTGTGTGGTGACTGATATTTAAACCCCGATTGATATCTTATCTCCGTAATTTTCAATTAGAAATTACTTTAGAAATTATTTTGACAAGACTAGTCTAATTATCAATTCAGCCTCTCTATATACATATAATTTATAAATAAATTATTTGATAAAAATTAAATCCTTAAAATTTAACAAATAAACCTAAGACATTTCTTAATAAATAACTAATTAAAAACATTTCTAAAACTCCATTACAGATATTGGAGCGCTCACATTCTCCCCAGTATTTATTTCAAAACATGGAAAACTTTAACCGTCCAAATATAATTAAATATATTTATACAAAATAATATGGTATATTTAAAAATTATCATTTTAAATATTAAAGTTGTTTATTATTATTTTATTGAAATCAATGTGTATTCTTTAATATTGAAATTGTTTAATAGATCAATATCGTAATTTATCAATACTATATAGAAAAATGATAAATCAATTCCTATGAATGTTTTATATATATCTAATATATATATAACTATTTTTTTAAAATAAAATCATTCCTAATGATGTTTTTATATATATCTATATATATATAAACCTATTTTTAAATAAATTTCAAATTTTCACTAGTGTATATTTTTAAAAATATTTTATAGTATTTTGTAGAGATTCAGTTTCTACTATCCATTTAAAATAAAACTAAAGCTATGTAAATTTTATTCTAAAATGGTCATACTTAAATATATATTTTTCACTATTACTAAAAAGACTATTTTTCAAAGATTTTATACGACCATAACTAAGCTTTTGCACAATACAATCACAGGCAGACAACTAGTTTTTTTTGCAAGAAAACAAATCAAAATTAAAATCTTTCGACCATGATTTATATGTTCGCTTGAAAATGTAAGAACGAAAATGTAAATGTGCAAGTTTACTACTGGTTACTACCCATTAAAAGTTATGCATAGGTAAGCAATTAATTCCTCTAACCAAAGCAAGAGTATAACAATTATTTTTCCTTCTTATATGTTTCCTTGAAATGTAAGAATAAAAATGTAAATGTGGAAACTTACTACTAGTTACTACCCATTAGTACTTATGCAAGTCCTTATTCATAAGTAAACAATTAATTTCGACAATCAAAATGAAAGTATAACAATTAATTTTCCTTCGCACCATTATTAGTTTAACATTAACCAGTTTAACATTAACCAATATAAAACTTTCTTTTGTATAATAATATATATCTATTTATCCATTTCTCCAACTCTACCCAATTCTTATTAATAATGGTTGAAGCTTAAATTTGAAAAATCTACTAATTTATTATTAGTTAATTTGAGCATAATTATCTTAAATTCAATTTTCATCCGATTATAATTTGAACGGTATCAAGTAAAATGCCCCTCATTAATTATTGTGTTATTTTACTATTTTTTAATATGTTTTAAATATTATAACTGATATTAATTTTTATAATATAATAATAATAATATATTAAATTAAAATTACATTTATCATTTATCATTTTTATATTATTTTAATTATATATCATAATATAATTATAGATATTCTTACCGAATTTAGAAGACTATACTAAATTTATTAAATCCAAAATTCTTCAAACTCATTAGTTTAAAAATAATTTACATATCTATTCATACATTCCAATTATTACATACTTTCTCATAAACTTGTAAAATATCGATATTCAATTGAATTTTCGTTAACCAATTTCGTTTTATTTTAGTATTTTATTTTTAGTTTTATCCAACTCAATATAAATGTATTTTGCATTGAAAAAGCGTTATAGATCTAGGGTTGTGAACGTGACAATATAAGAATTTTGTCACACAGTTTTTAATTTTAGTGAGTGTTGAAAATATTTAGAGACTTTTATGAAAAAAATACAAATGTTGAAAAGTCTCCTTAAACTAGTTTTCTTCTTTATTGGTAAAAACTATAATAAATATAAGATAAAATTATTAGACGTGATTCATGTATTTCCAGGTCTATGTCTTCTCGAAGGAGTGGACTCGTTTTTATTTTAAAAGTTTTTTGGAGTTGTATTTTAGTTGAAGAACAATTAGTGAAGAAGCATTTTTTAATCTAGTTTCTAAATTATGAATTTATCATTTTTGTCGCATCATCATTTCCATTAATGCAATATCATTTTTTTGTGATTTTAGTTATACCATGGAATTCGTATGCAATATAATTCTGGTTAATAGAGAAGAGGTCTTCATCTATTTGAAGAATTCTTTGAAGTCCATATATTTGACAGAGAACGGGACATTATTTGTTGGAATAGTTTCTTCGGTTATTCATTATCCACTAAATGCTCTAATTCTTAGTCTTAAATTCAAAACAAGGTGGGCTGCAGGGCAGCAAGTCCCTGCCCTGAGCTGGGAAAAAGCAGTGCTTTTCTTTATGCTATGGCGAATTCGACAGTAGACGAAATGCCTAACTCAAGCAGTCCGGTGTCAGCTTCTAAGATCATGGAATGGAAAAAAATGTCGAATACAAGCCCAAGGACTGGAAGAGCGTGTTTGGAATTCGGCAAATCTGTTTCTGAGATCAAGCAAGCAATCATAGTGACGATAATTCTGATTGCTTCAATGGCTCCGCAAATATAAATGAAACCCAAGGCCCGATTTGCTTCTTTTATATTTTAGTAAAGCAAAAGTGATAATATGTCAGGCTTCTGCATGGTTAGCCTATGCAAACTCTGTAACTTCAGAGCCCTTTTGTAACGTTATTTTCTATATCTTTAATACTGGCGTTATGGCATTGTATGTTGGGCAAAAATAATTAATTTTGTTTATGAATTATATTAATGTTATGCAAGGATTATAAATATGTCATACCAGCACCGGATAGCCCCTTAAATATTTCTTTTTGCAATACTGTCTAAAAAACACCCTGATGTGAAAATAGCTCGAAAGAGACGCAATAGTGAGACTGGTCTCGATTGGTCGCGTGGAGAAATATTAATTATTTCACTTTGCTTATCTCAATAGTTTATAGGATTGCCTCGGGTTTCAACGCATATAACAAAGGTCCCATCGAATAGTGCAGGTTGCAAATGAGCCGACGTTGTGGTGGGGTATGGCGGTTAGTCACCATCTAGCTGTCCAACTAACCTCTAAGCCTCACAATATAAACCCTAAGCATTGACAATGATCATCGCAACACTTAAACAGATGAACCACAAGATACTCTCCGGAGCATGACAACTGGAGTCTCGAGAATGTTCCAACAAGTGACTATATTGTAGGTTGACCACCCAGTAAATCATAGCGGCATGCATGGAGTCCAAGTATTTCAACCATGACGCATGAGCAAAACGTGGCGCAGGATAAGTCATCGTCTTCTTCGCCGGCCTTCTCTGTACACATGTGTCATGCCTGCGACAAAGCGTGGCCTGTGAGTAATACACTCGGATGGTTATAGTACTGTTCTTATTCTTCGTGCTACTTTCCCTGCTGCTGGACACTACAAGTGAGGATCTTGCTGCGGCTGTTGCTGAGAAAAGGGGCGAGGAAGATGCAAATCCCTGGTTAAATCTTCCAGTGGTAACCTGAAAATCTTCAAACAGAATAAGATTTTAGTTCATTTACATCTATTTATTTCAGATTCAATTCTATTTATCTCAGGGACTGATAATTTGTTTGTTGCAGGCTGCAGCATTCACAAAGGTTTCCTCTGCTGTTCGAATGGTGGACTCCGGGTGGTTTGACATGAACTGCGAAGAGTCCAAATTGGGGTTGCCTGCGTTCAGGGAAAAGCTTGTAGGAGACGTTGTTACTGTGCGAAGGATCTACTCGGGAGGTAAAAATCCTAACAAATTTGACATGGAAACAATAGCTGATGCCAATATCCGAGACAGATCCGAGACAGATTTTACCCAAATGCCACATTTCTGTTACCTCTTTTGTTATTCTTGAAAACACGTTAACAGGATGTGCTTTTATTCTTAGTTCTGATTGAGCATTGTTGCCTTGAAACAGTTAGCTCTGTTTAATTTTACTCTCTGCAAATTTCATTATGCATCATTGTAATTATGCATCATTGTAGTTTAAAGCAGCTTGCAAATAAATAGTTCAAGCCTTGAGGATATAGGTGCCATGGCACTCAATGATGCATACAGGTTGCATTTCCCCATTGTCTGTCAGGGTTTTGCAAAGTAGTTTATGGCAATATGTGGTAGATTCTTGCATCTTTTTCTTGACAAAGAAGTTTCTGAAATATTTTAATATTGCAGAGCAAGCATGATGAACTTGATTGTCCAAGTTAAATCACTGCCATATTCAGTCCGTCCAGAAACAATCTAGTTAAAAATTATCACTGCCATATTCAGTCCGTCCAGAAACAATCTGGTTAAAAATTATGTTTCAATTAAAAAATTGAATTGCAATATTTGGCTAAAAATGAGCAGCATCCGGTGG
>APFE030781290.1:0-10820 GCA_000404065.3 Pinus taeda
TCCTATATTGTTTAAGGTTATAGATCTCTATGCTTTGATGGTATTATGTTGCTTTGACTCTACAAGTGTTCTTTGAAGCGGGACAAGTAAAGAAGGAGTGGCGAAGCTCTGTCAAAGGAGGGAGGAAACAAGCAAGGAGCTAGGCGAAAGACTGAGGTTGGTACTCTCTGCTTCTCTCTCATCTATCTCTCATAAAGGAAAACACAACTTTATTTTGTTTGTTTCTAAGATAGCTACCCGTCTTAGTGGGACTAGCAACTTTGAATGGACACTAGTTTTCCCGATAACAACACCTAGTAAGCAACCTGAAATATATACTATGACACATGAATAAGATGAAGAAATGCAACATGATATATGAAAATTACGAGACCAAGTGCAAAAAATTTCTTTCTCACAAAAAGTAACTAAAGCTAAGATGGATGGTTTAAAGAATGGAATGGAAACTAAGATTGATGGTTTAAAGAATGAAATGGAAGCTAAGATGGATGGTCTAGAAGTATAACTTAAAGGCAACATGAAATATTTGAAGATATATTTGACAAAGTTGCTACAAGAAATGCTTACTAATGGTGAAAGGGTAGTAAAGGAAACTCATGTCAAAACAGTGACACGTGGCACTTTGTACAACTTTGCTCTATTGAACCAGTCTATAATCAGGTCATCATGGGAGATTGGGCATAATGATTTCTTGGAGAATCCAAACTTGATCAGACTTATGGTGTTGGAAAGAGGACTCAAAGAGATATCATAGGCCGAAATTTCAGAACTTGGAGATCCAAAATTACAAAGTTACAGTCGTTTCATGATCGAGCTCATAAAAGCGAAAAAAAAGCTGTGTAGTTTTTTTAAAGTTTCCATAAGTTTTGTTTGAGAAAGTAGTTTGAAGTGATTCAAAGGGAATTTTGAAGCATAATTATCATTAATTGATGCCCCAAAGAATGAAAATGGAAACACCTAGTAAGCAACCCAAAATATCTACTATGACACACGAAGAAGAGGAAGAAATGCAACATGATATATCAAAATTACGAGACCAAGTGCAACAAATTTCGCTCTCACAAAAAGTAACTTAAACTAAGATGGATGGTTTTAAAAATGAAATGGAAGCTAAGATGGATGGCATGGAAGCTAATATGGATGGTATAGAAGCAAAACTTAAAGGAAACATGGAAGATTTGAAGATAGATTTGACAAATTTGTTACAATAAATGCTTACTAATGGCGAAAGGGTAGTAAAGGAAACTCATGATGAGAACAAAAGAAATGTTAATAATTATTTCATAGACACTAACATTGGATTGAAGACCCACCATGTCCCAAATATCGATATGAGGAAGTTTGATGGGAAGGATCCCGTAACATGGATACTACAGATGGAGCAATATTTCGATCTCCATAATGTGCAAAACACACAAAAGGTACGCATTGCAAATTTATATTTTGAACCCAATTAGTTTGGATGGTATTGATGGCTTTTCTCTCGTAAACAAATTGTCACTTAGTCAAATTTTACGGAGGAAACGATAGCACATTATGAGGATACAAAAAACAACACCTTTTTTAGCCAATTGAAAAATCTCAAACAGAAGGGTTTAATGGTGGAGCACATTGAGGACTTCCAAAATTTGAATATAAGGGTAAAAGATATTCCAGAGGAGCATAGGATTTATTTGTTCATAGGCACTTTAAAGGACAACATCCAACATGAGGTTCACCTTTAAGAACTTGATTCATTGGAGAAGGAATTTAGATTGGCAAGAAAAGTTGAAAGCAAAATTATGGCAACAAGGAAGCCTACCACTCACAACTATAAAGATGGAAACATTATTCCTCTAGCCTTCCACAACCTTCAAGGTTGAGAGCGCAACAATTCGAAGAAAAAAGAGCAAAAGGGCTTTGTTATAGTTGTGATAGCAAATACGTTAAAGGTCATAAGTGCGCTGAGAAGAAATTATTTTATATAGATTGTGAATAAGAGGAATAAAAGGAAAAAGAAACATCAAAAGAAGAGGATATACACCAGGAACAAACCCTAGAGAAAGAAGAAATGAATCCAACCATATCTTGTAATGCATTGGTTGGAATTACCACTCCTCAAACTCTCAAGATAGAAGGACATATCAAGAAGAAAAAGGTAATAGTGTTGATTGATTTGAGCAATACCCATAATTTTATTCATTGTAAGAGAACCAAGGAATTAAATTTCTTCTTATATCGAACACCAGAGTGTCAAGTGATGGTTGAAAATGGAGGAAACATAAATTGCACCAGAAAGTGCCATAATATCAAGCTATCCATGGGAGAATATGTATTGAATAGTCGAATTCTTTCCATTCCAATGGGTGGTGATGATGTTGCACTACGAGTCCAATGGCTGCGATATTTGGGTATGATAGATTATTTATTTATTATTATTATTAATTATTTTTATTTTATTTTATTTTTTAATTTTATTTTTTTTATATTATTTTACTTTTTAAATTAAATATAATTTATATTAATACTTTTAATATATATATATATATATATATAATATATATAATATATAATATAATATATATATTTATTTATTTTATTTATTATTATTTTTTTTTTTTTTTCTCAGAAGGAAAGGAAGTTGAATTAAGGGGTATCACAAGGAAATCGGGAAAGATAATTAGCTCTAATGGCATGCCAAAGCTTCTAAATAAAGAACAACGAGGCATAATTGCATAATTATGTTCACTAGAGGTTCCCACATCTAAATCATATATTTCTCCAAATCTCCAAAAAGTCTTGGACAATCATTCCAAGGTATTTGAGACTCCCAATGGCCTCCCACCTATTCGTGATCATGATCATGATATTCATTTGATTCCAGGAAGTGTTCCTTCAAACATTAGGCCTTATAGATATCCCTATGCCCAAAAGAGTGAAATTGAATGTATGGTTGCAAAAATGCTAGAGGCTGGTATAATTCAACCTAGTCCAAAAGTTCCCTTTCTTCCGATCCAGTAGTTATTTGGTGCAACAAAGAAGTAAATGGGATCAATGGCGCATGGTGGTCCGGATAATAGGGGAGCTTAACAAGCCTCACTAATTTAAAGATAAATTTCCCATTCCTGGTCCAATTGATGAATTATTGGATGAGTTACATGGAGGCAAATTTATTTCACAAGTTGGATCTTCCGTTCAGGATATCTTTCGAATCAAGAATGAAAGACTAAAAGACGTTCCTGAAAACAACATTTTTAGAACTCATGAGGGTCATTAATGAATTTTTGGTTATGCCTTTTGCCTTACAATGCACTCCTACATTCAAGTTTTGATGAATTCCATTTTTCAAACCCTTTCCTTAGAAAATTGGTGTGTTAGTATTTTTGATGATATACTAATCTACAACAAGTCTTGGAAGGATCATGTTCAACATGTTGACAGGGTGCTCAAACTATTAGAGGAGAAACAATTATATGCAAAAACCTCCAAATGTTTCTTTTGAGTACAAGAGGTGGAATATATCGATCATATTGTATCTCATGAAGGTGTTAAGGTATACCCTAGCAAAATTAAATCCATTAAGGAATGGAAAATCTCCACATCCATAAATCATCTGCGAGGATTTCTCAGGTTGAAAGGGTATTATTGCAAGTTTGTTAAGAATTATGGGAGAATAGCAACACCTCTAACAACATTACTGAAGAGAGCTGCATTTTCTTGGACTCCAAAAGCAACAAAGGCCTTTGAACATCTTAAAGAGGCAATATGCCACACACTGGTCTTAGCTATGCCAGAATTCACAAAAACCTTTATTGTGGAATGTGATGCCTCGGGAAATGGAATTGGTGTTGTTTCAATGCAAGAAGGAAGACCCATTGCTTTTGAAAGTCGTCCAATCAAAGGAAAATATTTACACAAATCTATTTATGAGAAGGAAATGTTGGCAATACTACATGCACTTAAGAAATGGTGACCTTACCTAATGGGAAGACACTTCAAGTTAAAAATGGATCATGGTAATCTTAATTTTTTTTAGAACAAAGATTATCTTCAGAAGAGAAAGAAAAATGGGTCACAAAGATGTTGGGTTATGATTTCAAAATCATCTACAAAAAATGGAAGAAAATTTGTGTTGTAGATGCACTCTCAAGAAAGGATGACGACGTGGAAACATTTCTTTGTGCCATTCCTATTATCTAACCAGATTGGATAAATGAAGAAAGGGATGAATGGAAGAATGACGAAGAATTGTGGGCACTAATTCAAAATTTGCAGCATGATCCCAATACATCTAATACATTTAGTTGGAAAAATGATTTTCTATGGTACAAATATCACTTATACCTCTGTAAGAATTCCCAACTCAAACAAAAGATTCTTCTGGAATTGCACACCTCTCCCTTAGGAGGGAACTCAATATTTTTAAAAACTTACCACAGGGTTAATAAGGATTGTTTTTGGGATGGCCTTAAATATGTTATTCAAAATTTTTTGGCAGAATGTTTGGTTTTCCAACAAAATAAAGTTGAGACAATTAAGACCCCGAGTCTGTTACAACCTTTATCCATTCCAAGTCAACGTTGGGAGGAGGTTTCAATGGATTTTATTACAGGTTTACCCATGTCCGAAGGAAAGAGTGTCATCATGGTGGTAGTTGATAGACTTACCCAAGTATGCACACTTTTGTGCATTATCTAATCCATTTAAAGCTATTACAATTGCTACTGCATTTATGGAAACAATTCAAAAGCTACATGGAAACCCAAAGATTATTGTAAGCGACAGAGATCCCATTTTCACTGAATTTTTTTGGACATAATTATTTTCTTGTCTGGCTACTCAGTTACCTCATAGCTCATCTTATCATCCTTAATCTGATGGGCAAACATAGATAGTGAACAAATGTTTTTAGGCATATCTCCGTTTATTTGGATATGATAAACAAACAAAATGGTCAGGTGGTTTCCTCTAGTTGAATGGTGGTATAACACTTCCTTCCATATTGCAAGAAAATGATCCCATTTATGGTATTCTATGTATATCATCCACCATCCATCACATCATCTTTAAGAGAAAATTCTAGGGTTCAAGCAGTGGAAGATAACATTGAGCATCAACAACAAGTTCTCCAACTCTTAAAGGATAACCTCACTTTGGCGCAAAATAGAATGAAACAATGGGTAGATCAACATCACAATGAAATAATTTTTGATGTAGGTGAATGGGTATTTCTACGACTACAGCCATACAAACAAATTTCCCTCAACCAAGCTAAGAAGGATAATAAATTATCACCAAAGTATTATGGTTCGTACAAGGTGTTACAAAAGATTAGTACTATGACATACAAATTCGAGCTCCCAGCATCTTCCTGAGTGCACCCAGTTTTCCATGTTTCATGCTTAAAGAAGGTTATAGGTGACAAGCTCCTAGTTCAAACAATATTTCCAGAACTTGACGAGGAAGGAAAAATCATATTGGAACCTGAAGTAGTCACAGAAACAAGAACTCGACAGCTACGAAATCGATCAATTTTAGAGTATCTCATCAAGTGGAAGAACTTACCTACCGAAGATTCCATATGGGAGGATGAGAATTTTATACAGAATCATCTAGAACTACTCAAGTGTTGAGGACAACACTTTTTTGAAGGAGAGGGGCATGCTAGGTCCCTATAATAACAGTGTATTCCCTTACTATTATTGTCATTGTAGCCCCTTATTGTTATTTTTGTGCCCATGTTGTCCCCATATTTTTATTATTGTGCCCCATAGAAGCCCAATATTTTTATTGTTGTGCCCTTACATTATTATTGTTATGTAGGTTTTGGTTATATTGTGACTGCTTAGACTCTATATATAGAAACGAGGTCTTGTCACTTGTATCATCAAAGAATTGTTCATTTGTGTAATGTAAAGGAGGTTCCCCCCTCAAATAGGTTTATTTTGAAGTCGTTGATCTATCTTTTCTTCTATTTTGTGAGTTGGTTTCATAACAGGGGTGTGTTATAGTGCGATATCATAGCTTCTAGGTTCAACACATGGAATGGAAGGGCATCATCATGGAACTAAAAAGAAATGGTTTGAAATTAGGCTTTAGGAGATCCAATGAGGCCTTAAAGCCACATGTCGAGCATTATAAATCTAGTTGTTTGTGTATTGATTATGTGTGTTGCTTGGTATATTTTATTGTGATATTTGCATGTGGCATAGTATTGATGATTTATATGATTTATTGATGATAATGAACTAATTGAGGTGTAATGTTGCAACTATATTTATAACAACATATTTCCATTAGCAAGCCAAGGTGATAGTGTTTATTATGCAACAAATGTTTGTTAAAATATAACAATTGTTTGTGTGTATGACAATACATAAAAGACACTAAGGCTCAAAGATATGAATTTTAAGGATTGCATAAAAAAAGGGTGGTACAATATAGAACTAATATAATGAAATAATAGTAAAATGGTCTCGGATAGCTCTAACCAATCACAACGTGGACATGAAGAGGAAAGATCATTTGAACAAAAAGGAGGGGCAGACTCTCCTGATTAGATGGCCATGTTGACAAGCCTAAGAGCATAAATAAGGAGTTGTAAAGCTAAATGAGAGGCTTGTCCGAGCGCAAGAAAAGCAAGATGAAGTCAATGCAATCATATTGCAAAGCTCATTAGACTTGCAAAGGCAAAGACAACATGAGTTGGGTATCAACCATGGAGGCTTGTGAAGCCCATTGTGAGCCCATTGGGGTAGGAAGAAAGAACCAATGGGGCAGATGAGTGCAGATCTAGAAAGAGGAATCTATTTTCCAAAGAAGACACTGTGAAAGGAGGCATTCTGTTAAGTACCCCAAAAGGGAACTCAATCACCCACGAGCAACGATATGAGGAAACTCATAAAAGGCCACATCATCATCACTATCATCATCATCATGGAAGAAGAAGGGAAGGAGAGTATATAAAATAAGAGTTTAAAAAGACTAATCCTACTACCTCTGATGGTGAAATGAGGAAAACAGAGTATGCCAAAGCCTGGCTAATGGGAATGAAGATGCTTTTTTGAATCCATGATTATTTAGAAAATATGAAGGCGAAAGTAGTTACTTTTGACATAAGAGGCTAGGCTAATATAGGGTGGGAAGATATGAAAAATGTAAAGGTAAAAAGGGAAGAGGAATTGTACTCGAAGGTGTTCAAGGAGTATTTCAAGAGAAAATATATTTTTTATAGATACTTTGACAACAAGGTAAAAGAGTTCTATGAGCTCAAACTAGGACAAATGACAGACGATGAGTACACTACCAAATTTTTAGAATTGCTAAAATACGTTCCCTACCTTAAGGAGGATAAAGAAAAGATTCAAAGGTATGTTAGTGGACTACAACAACCTTTCAAGGACAGAATTTAATTTGATGAGTCCAAGACATTAGAGAACTTAATTCAAAAATTGAAGCGTTACTATGAGAAGTGTAGGCGCAAACTTAAATATATATTAGATTGGAAATTTAAGGGAAATGCCAAGTTTAAAGGAAAAGGGAAAAAGGGAACCAAGGTAGAAAGTGCAACCCTTGTTAACTAAGAAAAGTTGAAGAATTCCAATACTAACATCAAAGGCCATTCTACTAAAGATATTTGAGTTGAGTGAATAACAATAGGATTTGGATATAGGAGATACCTGTAGCAAAGTGCAGTTTTGACATTGTTTTACATTGGCATAGCTACTATGTTTCTGTGGTTGACATTGTCATGGCAGGTGTTAGAGATCAGTGTGAGAGGTGATATATGGTTAATTTTAATGCATGTCTTTTATTTTACATTGAAGCCTTGTAATGTTGTTCGATTTTTCAATGAAGAGTGTGAATTGATGTCATTGATGTATGGAAAAGAGTGAGAGAGGTTGACATGTTGTTTTTGTTAGGGTTTGATGTATTTGATAGATCTAAGGTTTGATGTTCTCTTGAGTAGATTTTACTAGTGAACATAGATTTATTGTTGAGGAATTTATATGTATGTTGTTTTCCACTGTGTGGTTAAGGACATGGTTGTTGTTTGAGTCAAAGTATATGCTATGGGATTGATGAGCCTCATTATTGGGTAGCTATATGGACCATAATTCACCTCCTCACTTAATCAATTCAACTCTTCTGACAATTTATTACATGTTTTGATTATATTTTGTTTAATGAGATGAGTCAAAGTGAGATATTATGCCTAGTGGACTAATGTTCATTGAATGCAAGTTTGTGAGAGAA
The DNA here is from genome assembly GCA_000404065.3 of Pinus taeda. Taxonomy (NCBI): domain Eukaryota; kingdom Viridiplantae; phylum Streptophyta; class Pinopsida; order Pinales; family Pinaceae; genus Pinus; species Pinus taeda. The sequence continues at coordinate 8,236 of APFE030781290.1, forward strand.
AATAAGGGAATTTTGGCAAGATTAAGGGATGAAACTCGAATGGGACAAGGAAGAGATATTGTAGGAGGTAAATCCTCCTCATTTACTCCTTTCCCATTCGAATATTCCTCCATCAATCCCACTAGCTCGGAGTACAAGTAGCCAAGTCATGAAGATCAAAAGGTAGCCGAGAAAAGAGTTAGTTCATCTCAAGTTTGGGAGTAGAGCCTCCCTAGATTTAAGGAAGTCATTGGAGACTTAAGTTGTATAAATAAAGAGGCCTAGAGCCTCATGTGGATTCGAATTTTTGTTGTAAAAACACTAGTTATTTTTTAGCTTAAGATTTGTGGAAGGCATTGCTATGTAATTTTCTGTTTTGATAATGAGAATGAGCTTTTTCTTGATCCAACACTGAGGTAACTCAGAGGGCTAAAGCTCTTGGGTTAGGGCCCAACCCTAGAAGAAAATTCTCCTCTTCTTCTGTCTGTATTCTTAGATTAATTTCATATATTCATGGTTAAATTGTCCTTAGAAGTATTTCATTCCAAGTAGTATAGATTTGATTAGTTTGTTTATTAGTTTGCTTCCATTTGTGTTTTACTGTGGAAATAGTTTAGAAGGGATAAAAGGAACATCAAAGATATATCAATAGGTCTTTTGGCCTCACTTATTCCTTCAGGGATCATGATTTGAGGAAAGGACTCCTATGCAGCCCCAAAAAGACAAAAGTCTACTTTCTCATAGAATTTAGAGTTTACTGTACTTAAGCCAACATTTGATCAGTTTACAAGTGTAGGATTTAGTTATCATTTATTCCATCTTCAGTCTTACATTAGATCTCATCAATGATTTCATCTTATTCTGCAAATTTTCCTCATGCAGGAAGTAGACAACTAGCTCATTGAACTCTGTTTTTCTAGCTTATTGAAATTCTTCTTGGTTACATGATTTTTGGGCAAATATCAATGTTTGTTGAAGTTCAGGTGTTTAAGAAGTAGAGAGGGATATCATAGCCAACAACCTCCTCCCAAATTCATCCATCCATGATTATTCCTTGCTTTCACTAAGACCCTCACCAATTTCATCATTTTACAAGGAAACGTCTCCAAGCATGTTGAGCAAATCTAACCATCTCCCAACCTTGGTTTTGAGTTCTGAGTGATCCTAGGAATTTTCTCACTTCATTCCATCCATCAATCGCCTTCCTAAGCCTTCTATCACCTTCAGCACCCATCATTTTTCTTTGGGATGTATCTTATAGAAATACAGTGAATCCTGTAGGTTTTTAGGACATCCGAAGGTTTTCTTGTAGTGGCCTGTTTTAAGGCCAAATTGAGGGAAAACATCTAGGAATCCAGACAAGGTCACCTAAGGATCTCCCAAACCTTCCACCCATCCACTAGTATCCATAAGCCACCTGCCACATCACCAAGAGAGATTAGCTTTCACACTCTTTGTTGGGAACAGGTCCCCTGGGGTCAATTTTGGGGTTAAAAGCCCAAGTTTTGGGACTAAAGTACCAAGTTTTGTGTAAATAATGTAAATTCTCCGCATTTTGTGGCCACGGAGCGTGAAGATCTAAGCAGTCAAAAAGGGTTTCCGCCCTTAGTTTAGATAGTTTGTGTTAGCTTTATGAGATCCGCCCTTGGTTTGCGGACCATGGGATTGTATAAATAGGGAGTCTTAGATGAGTCTAAGGCAGTTCATAAGTTTTTGGGAAAAGTTCTGAGTAAGTTTATGGGTCTATGAGAGCTAAGAGTGAAGATTCTTAGCATAGGAAGAGGCTCTGCAATTGAGTGCGCAGAGGCCTAGGGTAGAAGTCCGCAGCTGAGTGCGCGGACCCCTGCAGCTGTGTGTGTAGGGTAGTCAGAGTTTGTATTGGAAATCTGGATTATCGATAAAGAGAAGTATTTTGGAATTATCTATGTATGTGTTATTATACTTCTGTTATGAATGTTGCGATTATGTTATGTTGAATACTAGGGTTATGAATTAATTCTATATTGATCAACGAATCTATGTATTTTACTTTGTCATATGAACGCAAGTAGGAATATATGTTTACTCAAAGATAATCGTAATGCATGTTAAAGTTAACCAATACTTAAGCGAATCTGAGTAAATACAAAAGTAAGAGTAATTACAGAGTGTTGGATTGTGTTATATTCTTTCCATGTAGTTAACAGGGGGTTTGAAGGGCACCCGTAACCCCACTTTATGGGGTTCGGGGCAGCACCCTGGAAAATTTTGGTTTTGGACCCTATGCTAGGTTGGGTGGACCCACCTATGGTTTTGTGCATGATTTTCGCGCATGTCTTTTGGACGTGATGGTTTTCGGTCCATGGTATTGGATGTGATGGTTTTCGGTCCATGGTATTGGACGCGATGGTTTTCGGTCCATGGTATTGGATGCTTCAACATGTATAAATATGTATTGTAACATTGAAAGGAATATAATGAAAAATCAAGCTGGTAGTCTCGGTTATGAGATCCAGTGGGAAATCTCTGTGTATATGTGTTTTATGTGTTATGCTCTCGCATTTTTATTTTTCCTGTGATTTAGAATTCGTATGCAGGTAATTTTGTACGGGGTTAAAACCTACATT
>APFE030781296.1:5647-19430 GCA_000404065.3 Pinus taeda
GTTGGCGCAGGCCGTGGACTGTTTCCCTCTCTGAGGGTTTTAACCACGTCAAAATACTGGTGTATTGATCTGTGATCTGTTTGTGAGCGGTGTCCTTTTGGTGTTCTGTCTGAGGAACTTACCCTGTAAATTCCTACATTCCATATAATCATTAACGCGCACAAAAAATTACAAATACAAAGTACTTCAAAGTATTCGAATCGCACACCAAGGCAGAGATAAATGTTACGCGCTCTGATACCAATGTTAAGTTTTACAACAACGATTCTATATGCGGAAAAACTTAAAGAATCGTAAAACTGGAATGAGGGTTTAGTGCCCAGAAAAAAAAATTAAATTACCTCCAGCCATTGATAACACTCAAACCATAATCCACTTGCTTTCTTTACTGAAACAACACTCCAGCTTCAATCCAGGCAAAAGAAAAGAATATAGAAAGTCTGAAGGCACTTCCAAGCTCTGCTCTCTCAGCTAGATGGTGTACAAACTGAAGGGGATTGAGATTACAAGCTTGGGGACCAAACAGATAAATTTATAGCCAAGCTTCCATCAAGCTCCTAATGGCTATGTGTTAGGTGTTCCACAGATCAAGGTAGAGAACTCCAGATGGAGTAATGGACCACTTCAGAAGCTCCCAACAAGAAAATTAATTAACTGCAGTTGATTTCCTTAATTTAAGGAAATTACTGCAGTAGGTTTCCAGAAATTAAGGAAAGACTGCAGTTTACTGCCATAACTGTAGGCAGCAGTTGGTAAAAATTTAATGGAGCTTAACATTGGCTCCTCGCATTCTCCTTTCCAAGGTGAGGTTTATAATTCCTCTCACCTCTGCAATGAATTATATTCTTGCGTTAATCCTCTTTTCGCTACACCATGTGTTGAATTCGCTGAAATTCTTGCCTGAGGTGCTCTATCTGCAGATTGGGATGCTTAACCTTCCTCTCAGCGCTTCATTGTTTCCCCTTCAACCTCTCAACGCTTCATTGTTTCCTCTTCAACCTTTGTGCCTCTTGCATCCTCACCTGGGCTCGATTCTTCATTCATCTCGACCCCCTTGTGCGGATCCCCTTCCCCTGTCCCATCCCCTTTTGGTAATGTTCTCTGTAATCGTTGTCCTGGTGGCTCCCGTTTCGAGGATTGCTCTCCCCCTACTCACTCATTAAGATCAACCATGCCATCCGTAATTCCGCTTCATTTAAACTTGCATCGACTGGGCATATTTTAACTAAACCCATTTCAATTAATAATTTTGATTTGAATAATAGTCGTTTACTTATTAATAAAAACACCATTTCTAATTATAACAAGAGCTCCTTAATAAGATCTCCTCCCCTCTGTTTCTTGGAAATCAATATATATTTTTCTCGTTTTAACAATGTTATTAACCTCTCTCGTAAAAATTTTGATTTTTCGGTTTTTAGTATTCTTCATAAAGGGCTTAATTTTCCCCTTGCCCCTAAAAAGATTCCCATCGATGACAAGATTTGTAACATTGAGTATGGTATTAGGGACCTTTCGAATAATCTCAAGTATTAGGAAATATTGTGCTATTGTTCCTAGGAAGGTTAAGCCTCCCAAAAGAAACCTTAGCAAAGTAGAGTTTCTTGCCCTCAAAGCATTAAGGGAAAACCTTGAGATTTTCATCCTTAAAGCTGACAAAGGTGGGGTCGTCGTCATTTTGGATAAGTCTGACTATGTCACAAAAATGATTGACCATCTTTTTAATAGTGGTAGTTACATCAAGCTTAATAAGAATCCCATTAAGTCTATTTCTAAAGAAGTAGCAACTTACATTAAATTGAATATGTCTCTTAATCCTCTTTCTAAAAAGTTTACCGATTGCAATCCAAAAATTCATAAATCTGGGGCCACCTTGAGACCTATTATTAACACAATAAGTGGGCCTACTTATCTTCTTGCTAAATTTTTGGCTCAAAAGCTTAAACCTCTTATTGGTCGCACTGATTTCTATGTTAAGTTCTCTGCTTCCTTTGTTAAAGAATGGAAATATATCAAGTTGGACCCTGGGGATTTTTTAGTAAGTTTTGACATTGTTTCCTTATATACCAAAATCCCTATTCAAGAAGCCATTGGTGTCATAAATCGGATCACTGACCAAGACATTGCCAAATTAGTTGTCCTCTGCCTCACCTTGACTTTGTTTAGTCTCCAAGGTGAGTTCTATGAGCAGACTTGCGGAGTTGCGATGGGTTCCCCTCTTTCCCCTATAGTTTCTAACTTATTTATGGAAGATTTTGAGACCAATGCCTTAGCCTCAACTCAATTTCACCCTAAAGAGTGGAAGCGTTTTGTTGATGATACTTGCATCATATGACCCCATGGACATGAGAAGTTGGATTTGTTTCTGAGCCACCTTAATTCTCAATCAGACTCCATCAAGTTCATGATGGAAGTTGAGGTGAATGGGTGTCTTCCCCTCCTTAACATTCTCCTCTCTAGAATGAATGATGGTTTTGTTTCTCACCAAGTTTTTCTCAAAAAAACTCACACAGAACAATATATTCATGTTAGTTCTCATAATTTTCTAGCACATAAATTTTATATTCTTAGCACTCTTGCTAGTCATGCTACTCATGCTCTGAGAATCTCTGATTAAAAACACCTGGAGTAGGGTGAATCTCATCTTCTTGAAGTTTTTAAAAATAATGGGTATAGCAGAACTCAATGCCTCAAGGCCTTTCAAAAATCCTGTAAAGGGTTAAGGGTTAAAACTGCTTGTGTTTATCCTATCTCGAAGGTTCATCTCCCGTTTATCCGCACGGATATGATTTCCCATATCCTTAGAAATAATATTGTTTCCTCTTCTTTCAAATCTCTCAATACCATTAAAAATTCTCTTGGGTTTGTTAAAGACCCTGTTGACCCTAAGGACATGAAAGGTGTTTAATTGGTTCCTTGTTCCTATGGTATTCCCTACATTAGAGAAACGGGTTTGCCCATTAACCAGATAATCCGTGAGCATGCAACAGACATTAGGCAAAAAAATCATTCCAACTCATCATCTCTAGTTGAACATGTGGAGAATCCAAACACCATGTCTGCATTGAGGACTCCAAAGTCATTGCTAGGGTTGATAACCTCCACCACAGGAATCTTAGAGAGGATTTTGAGATTGAGAGGCATGCTAGACATCTTAACAGGGATGATGGTTGGAAATTGAGTAAGAGTTGGATTCTGACCCTCTCTTCGTGATTCCACCCCGTGTCTCTTGCCACCCCTCCCCCTCCTTTTTTAGTAAATATTCTATTTTAACCCTTATATATATTAAAATATGTTTTTTTTAGTAAATATTCTATTTTAACCCTATACTATATAGATATATTAAGTTCTTAGAGTTATTCTAGATATTATTTATTTGTAATATTGTTTACCTACTACTTCTTACCATTTATGGACCATTATAACTTTATTCTTATTATTTAATTTAATTAAATATTATAAATTAATTTATTTATTTAAGATAAATTAAAATAAATAAACTCCTAACAACTAATTTATAAATAAATAATATTTTGTAACCAATTCCTAACAACTTATAGTATTATTTTAATAAATTTAGAATTATTCTTGCTTATTAAAAATGAATATATATAATTAGGATAAATAAATTCCTAACAGCTAATTTATAACTAAATATATAATATTTTAATAAATAATTATAACAACCAATTTAGAATATTATTTTATTTACCTTATTAACTAATTCACCAGCGGCTAGTTTTCAATGGATAACTCTGGGCAATGATGCATCCATGTTATTTATTCTTGAATATCGATTAATTTTTTCACCTTGTCCTAAAGATGAACCACATTAGTTGGTTCGAAATGTCAACCAAATCCTAATGATGTGATTAATCCAAAAGACATTTATTTACAATATGGATCACAAAAGTCTTTGATCTAACATAAACATTGTTGTTAGTAGAGCCATTTTTGAAACCCTATTATTGAAGGTAACCATCCAATTTGGAGTACCACATCCTGAGAACTTGTTTTGAACCATACAATGCTCTCTTTAGTTTGCATACATAATATTTGTCTTATATTAGTTGAAGCCCCCCTCACTACTCAACATCGACTTCTTCCTTAAGCTCCCTTGAAACAAGAAAAATATAGGAACATTCTAATAGCTTCCAGCTGAGCCACTGGAGCAATTTTTTCCTCAAAATTAGAGCCTTCAACCTATGCATAGCCTTTGCATACAAGCCTTGCTTTATTTATCACAACACATCCATCCTCATTGAGCTTGTTTCTAAAACCCCATTTGGTTCCAATTACATTTTTACCTTTGGGTCTTGGAACACATTCCCAAGTCTAATTCTTCTCAATTTGATCCAATCCCTCATTCATCGCTTTGAACCAATGCTCATCCTTGCTAGCCTATGCAAAATTTTAGGGCTCCATAAGAGACAAAAGATATATGTTTTCTTGAGATGATTCATTTATAAGCTTCATTCTATTTTGAATCCTTGAATTTTTGTCTCCTAGAATTTGATTATACAAATTATTTTTCTGTACATATCTAGATGGATTCTTTGTGTGCAAAGGCTGATCATCATCTCTTTGATCTTCATACAATTCTTAATCTTCTTGTTATTATGATGTAAATTCTTGGAAGATAGTAGGATTCGTCTGAGCTTGAGGAATAACTTCATTATGATGTAGTGCTTCATCTATTTTAAAATCAATGATTTCAATGACTTCTCATGCTCTCTTATTATAGCACATGTGCCCTTTACTTTGAAAGGAATATGCTAGGAATATTCCTCCATCAGCTTTGGGTTCAAATTTCCCAAGTTTTTCTTAATTCATTTTTATTTTAACATTTTCTTTCAAAAAAAATGAAATTATTAACTATGGAAGGTATTTATTTTTAGTACTTTTCACTCTAATTTTAGCCTTGCTCAAGATATACATAGTTGTTTTCATTACTTCTCCCCAAAAACAATCTGGAAGTTGATATTCAAAAGAATATATCTTTCCATATCTTGAATTGTTATGTTCTTCCTCTCAACCACACCATTCTAATGAGGTGTTATTGTGATAGTGTAGTGCCTCCTAATTCCATGATGTTCATAGAATTCATTGAATTCATGGAAAGTGAATTCCCCTCTTCCATTTCTCCTTAGAAATTTAATCTTCAAATGCATTTCATTTTCAACGAGAGCCTTGAAATTCTTAAATATATCAAAATTGTCATATGTTTATTTAAGAAATCTAACCCAAATCATCTACAAACAACATAAAATACCCTTTTTTTTTAGAGCACATGTCCTGGCTGGTCTGTAGATATTTATGTGAATAATTTCTAATGATAGGATTGTTGGCATTATGACATAGGTGTTGTCCTTGATGGAAACTGTCTCAGATGACATATAACAATACAAAAGGTTTACAGCTCAGAGTTATAGATCAGACTTCACAAAATGAAGAAAGAGAGGTATACGCAGGTTCACCATTGGCCAAGCCGTGTATACACACGAGTTCATTGTACATACAAGTCGTGTATATGTACACACGCACTTTCACAAAAGGAAAAACATGTATACCTTGGAAAACTAAGTTTTTGGTTCAAAGTATTTGGTCCATGGTATTTTGATCCATGGTATTTTGATCCATGGTATTGGTCCAAGGTATTGGGTCCAAGTATTGACCCTAGGTATTTGATCCAAGGCATTGGTCCTAAGTGGTTTTGGTCCATGGTATTGAGAAATGCCTAAAACTATAAAAGGAGGAGAAGGTTATTAGGCTAAGGCACTCAAGCATTGAATATCTGATGAAGTGTGAGATCTAGTATGCAGGTTATTGGGTTATAGTGCATCGTTGGATCTGAACCAAGGAGGAACCTTAGCAGTTGATGGAGGATAAGATTTAATGATGGATCAAGATCTTAAGGTGTAAAATGAACTATCATTATGTTTTTTTGCTCATGAATATTCTAGATATGAATACTGACGCATATATTATTCTACAAATGATATTGTCTGAGAATAACTGAAGTCTGGTATAGCTGTAGAATTATGAATTAATATTTGCAGATGTATATGCTGGTTGGATTTGAGGAAAGCATGTATACATGTGTACCTTATAATATATGTTTTAGTTGCTGTTGTTTGTTGTTGCAGTGTTCTAGGTTCTGGCTTGGGTTCTGGTTCTATATTCTGGTGACAACATTATAAAAGATCAGATTGATGGGTTATCAAAGTGATTGATTAATTTGATTCTGGTTGGCTCAATAGGAGTTTGGTTGATGCAGATATATTTGATGATTGAATGATGTTGTTGATGGATCTAGTCTGAAAACTTATGAAACGTGGTCCCTGGAAGAAAGGAGAAGGTTGTAGCCTTCTGTAGGCCGGCACCTATGTACTAGTACACATATCAGCTAATACAAGAGCTAGGGGGTAATAGCTCCCTTCCAGTAGAATCTGGAGAATGAGATAAGGTTGTAGCCTTCTATAGGTAGAAGCTTGCGTACTGGTATAACGCTGCACCAGTACAAAATTTGTAAACATAATTCTCTTATTATTAAAAGAAGACAGAGATGCTTGTAGCAGGTGGTTTTCACCCACATTGGGTTTCCACCTTATATCTTGGTGTTTATGTGTGTTGCTTACGTGTGATGTTTTATTATTCTTTTACTACATTGTCTTATGAATTCCTGATATAATGATTAAAGTTCACTACATGATAATTTGGGTAAGTCAAAAAATCTCTGCATATACATGCTAGTTCATTAAGCTAAAATAGTGTACACAAAACAATTTTGAAAATTAAATTATTGATCCGATAATACTGATTCATCCCTCCTCTCAGTATTATTTCCAACAATTGGCATCAGAGCAGGTCCTTCAGAAGAAGTTTGATCGCTTGAAGGTAGATCCATCATCATGAGTAATCAAGAAAGTAGGGGATCCATCAGACCTCCAATCTTTGATGGGAGCAACTTTGTTATTGGAAGGTAAGAGCTACAACCTATCTTTAATCTCTTGGAACATATTTCTAGGAAATCGTGGAAGGAGGATATACATTTCCATCATCAATTCCTACAGATACGGAAGGTAAAATGCAATATGAAACCAATGCTAAGGCTGTCAATACATTATTGGGAAGTCTGTCATAATCAGAGATTGTCAAAGTTATGCAGCTCAAATTAGCCAAAGAAATATGGGACAAAATAATTCTAAGCTACGAAGGAGACTTTCAGGTAAAACGTGCTAAACTACAAGCTTTCAGAATTCAATATGAAACTCTCAAGATGCATAATGATGAAAGTATAGCTAGTTACTTCTTACGTGTAGATGAGGTTGTTAATTGCATGAAAAATCTTGGTGAAAAGATAAAGGAAGTTACCTTAGTTAAAAAAGTTTTAAGATCCTTATCTACTAAATTTGAATCAAAAGTATCTGCCATAGAAGAAAAGAAGGATCTACAGACTATTACTATGACACAACTTCATGGAATCTTAACTGCCTTTGAGATGAGAAAAGGAGGTCCATCAGATATGAGAGAAGCTACATTTAAAGCTTCAGCAAAAGGAAAAGAGGAACTCAATGAATCAGGACATATTTCAGATGAAGAAGAGGAAGTAAACCTTTTCAAGAAGCTTCAATGGGGTTCAGAAGATTCATAGGTAAACTACCTTTCAAATTTTTTGCATGTGGTAGAGTCGGTCATTATGTTGCCAAATGTCCTCATAAAGATAAATATGATAAAGGGAAGGAATCTGCAAAATTGAATAGGAAACAAAGTGTAAGTAAAAAGAGCTACTATACTCATGAAGATAGCGATGGTTTATCAAATAGTGATGAAGATGAAAATAGTAATGACTATAGACTTCTAATGGCTTATGAAGATGATGAATTTTTGGATGCTTTAGATGAAGATGACCTTTATGAAGAAATCTCTAAACTCAAATTTTGTTTAGAAGAAAAGAATATGATTATAGATACCTTGACATACCAACTTGCTGAAAGAGAAAAACACAATGAAAAACTAGAATGTGAAATTGTGGGTCTAAGAAAGGATCTTGAGAAAACAAAATCTCTCAATCTTAGATTTGCTAAAGGATCAGAAACCTTAAATTAAATTATCAAATTGTAGCATTCTCCTCTGATAAAGATAGGTCTTGGATATATTGAAGAAGCATCCCAATCACATAAGTCGTCAACTTCCGCTAAAATCTATAATGATGTAGCAAAGAGCAGTGAACAAATTGACAATCGTCAGCAAAGGCATAAAGCAGATCACCAGGTAAATCATGCTCAATTTACTTCAAGGATGAACAGAAGCCACGATCAACCACAGTTAAATCATACTCAATTTGCTTCAAAGACAAATATCAATAGAAACTACAATCACCAGGTCAGTAGATTCGAAAATCGTAGGAACTTCTTTAATGGTCAATGTTTCTCATGTCATAATTTTGGACACAAAACTGCTCAATGTGTTGCTTACAAAACCATCATGACTAGAGAAGCATGGAATCAAAGGAATGTGACAGGGATCAAGAAAAATTCCTATAATAGCTTTTCTCTTCTTGAAAATGAAATAGAATGCTCAATCTGTAACAACTTTGGCCATGAAGAATCTGAATGCAGGAGTAAATTTCGGCAAATATCTCAAAAGGAGAAAACTCCATTAAATCCCAAAATATGGAGAAAGAAATAACCGTGAAAAAAAATATGTGGTATAGCCTTGTATGCAGAAGGACAAGAAAACCAATGTACATCGACAGTGGATGCTCAAAACACATGACAGGTGACAAAGAAAAACTACACTCATAGAATGCCTCAGGAAAGGAAAAGAGCGTCTCATTTGGAAACGACACTACTGCGGTCATAAAAGATAAAGGCTCTATTTTCTTGAAAGAAAAGGTTAAAGCTTGGAATGTTATGTATGTTGATGGCTTAAAGCATAACCTGTTGAGTGTGAGTCAAATGTGTGATCAAGGAAATGAAGTAGTGTTTCTATTAAATGGATGTGTTGTTCGTGAGCTTGATACAGGAGAAACCGTGATCAAAGGTAAAAGAACTCCAAACAACCTATACATACTCAAGGGAGGACAAAAATAGTGCTATCTAAGCAAAAATGATGAAAACTGGCTATGGCACAGAAGATTGGGACATCTAAGCTTTTCTCAAATAAGAAAATCATGCAGATTCCAGGTTGTTTGTGATCTTCTAGATATCAACATTCCTGAAAATACTATATGCAAATCATGTCAATTCGGTAAGAAAACCAGATCTCACTTCATCGAAAAGGAAGGGTCAACTAGTAAGCCTCTTGAATTTGTTCATACAGATTTATGTGGACCATCAAGAAAAAAGTCACCTCGTGGAGAAGAATACTTTACTTATTCATTGATGATTTTTCTAGAATGTGTTGGATAGGTCTTCTAAAGCATAAAGATGAAGCATTTAAAAAGTTCAAAGCCTTCAAAGCTTTGGTTGAAAATGAATCAGATTGCAAAATCAAATGCTTCAAATCTGATCGAGGAGGGGAACTTACCTCGGATGAACTGTTTGACTTCTGCGAACAACATAGAATAAAGAGGTAGTTCTCCACTGCAAGGACTCCTCAACAACATGGAGTGGTAGAAAGGATGAACAGAATTGTTCAAAAAATGGCTCGTGCTATGCTAGATGAATCTAGAACTCCTGCAACCTTCTGGGGTGAAGCTGCATTCGCTGCCGTCACTATTCTCAACCAAGAAAATGTTCGTGTAAATAGCGCTCAAACTCCACATGAATTTCGGTATGGTAAGACTTCCATTGTAAAATACTTCAAAGTTTTTGGAAGCAAATGTTACATCAAAAGGACTTATGAAAAACTTGGTAAGTTTGAACCCATAGTAGATGAAGGTATTCATCTTGGCTACTCTTCCCGAAGTAAAGGATATAAATGTTATAATAAAAGACTCGGGAAAATTATTGAAAGTATTGATGTTGTGGTTGATGAAGCATGAAAAAATCCAAAACAGATAAAGACAAAAGGTTATGACCATGAAGAAGATGAGGAACATTTTCCCACATCAAATCACACTGATTCTAAAGAAGAAACCAATGAAGCACTAGAAGAAGAGATAATGATAGAAGAAAAGGCTTTGTCCAGATATGTTTAGAAAAATCATCCGAAAACTCAAATTTTAGGGGAAAAAGGGGCAGGTGTGCAGACAAGAAGAACCATTGCCGAAGCATCAACCTATCTAGCATTACTATCTTCCACCGAACCTAAAAATGTAAATGAAGTATGCAATGATGAATGTTGGATCAAGGCCATGAATGAAGAACTTGAGCAAATTAAAAAGAATAATACTTGGGAATTAGTTCCTAGACCTCATGATAAGAATATCATAGGAACTAAATGGATATTCAAAAACAAGCTGAACAAAAATGGAGAAGTTATTAGAAACAAGGCCAAACTTGTTTGTAAAGGATATTCTCAACAAGAAGGTATAGATTTTGAAGAAAGTTTTACACCTGTTGCTAGACTTGAAGCCATAAGAATGTTTCTTTCCCTTTCTAGTTTTCAGAAATTCAAAGTATACCAAATGGATGTAAAAGTTGTCTTTCTTAATGGAGACTCAGAAGTAGAATTCTATATTGAACAAACAGAAGGATTCATACTTGGAAATGATGCAAAACTTGTATTCAAACTCAGAAAATCTCTCTATGGTCTAAACCAGGCTCCAAGGGCATGGTATTACCGACCTGACAAATATCTCCACCAACAGGGTTTCTCAAAGGGGTCAACAGATAACAATCTATATACAAAGATGGACACTGATAAATTGCTAATAATTGTTGTGTGATATCATTTTTGGTGAGCTTACCTACTTTCTTGGTCTACAAGTTCAACAAAATAAAGATGGTATTTTTCTCTCACAAACCAAATATCTCAAATAGATCCTAAAATAGTACGGCATGGAAGATTCTAAACCAGTATGTACCATAATGGTAACAGGATGCAGTCTTAGCTCAAATGATGATTCAATAGCAATTCATCAACCAACTTATAGATCCATGATTAGCATTCTACTTTATCTAACAAGCAACCGACCAGACATCATGCATGCAATGTGAATAGTTGGAAGATTCCAAGCAAATCCTAAGGAAACACACCTTCAGGTAGTCAAAAGGATTTTCAAATATCTTCAAGGAACACAGAAATTTGGTTTATGGTATCTGTTATCGGGAAATCTAGTGTCCATCCAAAGCTACTAGTCCCACTAAGATGGGTAGCTATCTTAGAAACAAACAAACTAAAGTTACTTTCGTTTTCCTTTATGAGAAGTAGATAGGAGATGAGAAAAGAAAATCAAACTCAATCTTTTGCTTGGTTCCTTGCTTGTTCCTTCTCACCTCTGACGGATCTTTGCCACTCCTTCCTTGATTACTCTGCTTTAAAGAGTACCTGTAAAGTCAAAGCAGCATAATACCTACAAAGTACAGAGATATACAATTATAAAAAATATAGGGCCAAATACATATTGACCACACAAATGCATATATCATCAAACATACAAGAATGTGGAGGAAAACTTGAATAGCTTTATTGATATAAAGATTAGAAGAGAGGATTACAACCCATTGATTTGACCCAGCGTCATCCTACCAGAATGAAAGCCCTTCTTCACCTCATGAAAAGCTTAGATCACCCAACACTATGATGTTCCACAAGGAAACCAACAACACTTCCTTACAAGATGCAAAATTCTAGCCTCTTGGATCTCTGGGATGAGGGATCCATATATAGATTATTGCAGGGGGGTGAGTAAGCTTGTAGGATTTTGTTTAGTGTCTTCTCTTTGATATTTATTTGTTCCACTTGGATATTCATGATCTCTTACTCATCCTTGGGCGAATTCAGAGAGGCAAGTGTCACAGGAGAAGTTTCTGGAAGATTCCATGATCATCCACCTTGCAAACTGTCTCTACCATTTTTCTACTCTCACCCATCGCACCCTACAGAAGGGATTTTCAATATGCATCGCACTTTTTGCATGTGGCAGGTGAGATGCATCACACCCTTTGTGTTAAGCAGTTTGTATGGTCCATTTTTGACCAGTTCTGAGCAGTTTCCAGGGAAAACTTCTGGGAGATGATGTAATCAGCTGACCTTGTTCCTTTAAGGTATGAAACAACACTTTTAGGGACTCAAAAGCCCTTGGTTTATGGACATATATGATTGGGGTTGTAGTGCCCAAATATGTCTATAACAGTTGCCCCCTAAAGCATGGGGTTGTAAATCTTTTGATGTCAGTTGAAATGCTTTATCATGAGGATCCGAGGTTTTTCGAACTGGAATGTGACGTGTAATAAGATACAATACAATACATTATCTTCCTAATATTTTCATGATCTAGCTGAGGCGGGCATTCCCATGCTTAGCTTTATAAATTCATTTTCATGTACATAGTACAGACAACCGTCTGTGTAGCAGACTGATGATTCTGATAGAGCCATCATCCTTTGATTCAGATGATCATCTGTGAAGCAATGGTGTACATTTGATATCTTTATTTTCCTGAATATATTTCAGCCCAGATGAGTGAAACTAGATCCGGGGTCTTCAAACTCGTTCAATCTTTGCCCAAAGTATAAGTCAATCCATGCGAAAAGATGTTCTAGAGTCTAACATGGAAAGACATCTCTTGATTACCAGCCAATGATGTAAGCTGTTGACAGGTGCGAGAGGAATCACCGATAATGATGATGACCCTCAAGGTACTACAATACAATTTGCGTGGTGTGAAAATGGGACTTGGCATCAAACACCACGCAAAATCTTTCGATCGAAGGCCATTGATGTAAACCTGTCGCCGGAAGTGAGAAACTTTCCATTGAGGCATGCAAGCTTCAAAGTATTGAAAGGGTTGTTCCTAGGTCGACTTCTTGGATAATGAGCTGTCATCAACAAGAAGTGACCCGTTGTAGGAAGGTTTTAATGAATCCCACATCTATGACACAGAACGAAGCAAATGATTTTGTGGAGGTGAAAATGATCTGATGATATAGGGTTTAGGGTGGCGGTTATGAAAGAATGAAGTGTGAAGGTATTGCAGCGGGTGAGACACAAGCTGGGTTGGTGAATTCTCTAATCTACTTCTCTTGAATATGTCGGTGACACTGAAATGGATTGGTAGTGTTAACCCCAAAGATGGATGGTACGATGGACCAATGGTAATATGACCGGTGAACGGAATAAACCAACCCGACTCAATCATGGTGATGGAGTGAAAGTGCCATGTTCAAGAGCAACTTGCTACCAATAAAGTTTCTTCAAGTTTTCTTCCCAATTTTTCCCCAGTTATTACTGACCAGTACCTCTTTATTTTTATCAAGCTTGAGGAGAATAACATATGCTTGTTCTATAATTTTCCCTTCAGGCAAACCCGTCGCTATGTTTTAACTAGCCTAGCGACAGTGAAATGCGTTCTTGTCTCTATGGACAAGTTTGTCGCTATTGGTTTTAATGAGTTTAACGACAAAGACAACTCGATCCTTTTTCAATTTTAGAGAGTCTGAAAAGGGATGGAAAGGAAACTCTAGTAATCCTTTTTCGTCATATAATCCCTTAAGTCTGAAAAAGTATAAAATAATATGAAAGGGATGAATTTTCGATAGTTTTAACGAGCTAAACAAGACAAGCGCTCAATCTTTTTGTGTAATAATCCCTCAGGTCCAAAAATATTAAAATCTAGAGGAGGGATAACACTTCCAATAGCTTTAACGAGCTAGAGAGGCCAATTTCTCGACAA
>APFE030781303.1:16420-53898 GCA_000404065.3 Pinus taeda
AAGTCTGTCAACTACCACCATGATGACACTCTTTCCCTCAAACTTGGGTAAACCTGTGATAAAATCCATTGAAACCTCTTCCCAACATTGGCTTGGAATGGAAAAAGGTTGTAATAGACTTGGTGTCTTAATTGTTTCAACTTTATTTTGTTGGCAGACCAAACATTCTGCCACAAACTTTTGAATATCTGATTTAAGGCCATCCCAAAAAAATTCCTTCTTAACCCTGTGGTAAGTTTTTAAAAATCCCAAGTGCCTCCTAAGGGAGAAGTGTGCAATTCCATAAGAATATTTTGTTTTAGCTGGGAATTCTTACAGAGGTATAAGCAATCCTTGTACCATAACGAATCATTTTGCCAGCTAAATGTATCCGACGTACTAGAATCTTGTTGTAACTTTCTAATAAGTGCCCAAGTGATAAATTGTTTACGAGAACAAAGCCATTGATACCATACAAACTGATTTGGTTCCAAATATAAAGTTGCAATATGTACCTTTTGTGTGTTTTGCACATTATTGAGATCGAAAAGTTGCTCCATCTGTAATATCCATGTTGCGAGATCCTTGCCATCAAACTTCCTCATATCGACTTTTGGAATATGGTGCGTCTTCGATCCAACATTAGAGTCTACGAAATCATGATTAACATTTCCTTTGTTTTCATCATGAGTTTCCTTTACTCCCCTTTCACCATTAGTAAGTATTTCTTGAAGAAAATTTGTCAAATCTACCTTCAAGTTTGCCATGTCTGTCTTCAACTCTGTCTTCAAATCTATCTTCAAATCATCCATCTTAGCTTCCATGCCCTTTATCTTAGATTCCACGCCATTTATCTTAGCTTTGGTTAGCTTTTGTGAGCGTGAAATTTGTTGCACTTGTTCTTGTAATTTTGATATATCATGTAGCATTTCTTCCTCTTCTTCATGAGTCATGCTAGAGCTTTCAGGTTCCTTACTAGGTGTTTGAATTTTCTTTCCTCGGGGCATCAGTTACCAATAATAATTCTCTACTATGCCCTTTGAATTCCTTCAAAATAAATTTTCAAACCAATCTTAAGCAAAAATTTAAAAAAATCTGCACACCTTTTTTCACTTTGTAGGAGCTCGATATTGCCTTTGATGTATCCTTGTAATTTCGGATCATCTAGTTCTCAAATTGCAACTTGTAGTAGCCCTCTATGTCCTCTTTCCAATGCCACTAGTCTGATCCAAATTGGATTCTCCAATGAAGAGTTATGCAAAATCTCCCACAGTGACCTGCTTATAGACTAGTTCAGTAGAGCGAATTTGTATGATGTACCACGAGTCATTGTTTCAACCTTTGGCTCTAAAAAAATATGTACAAGAAACTACAGTCCGTCCTCTTTCTGCACCTTCTTAAGAAATTTCAATCCGATGCTCAGAGAGAAAGTTATGACGCTTTTCCCCAGGTCCCCTGTTTGGAATGTAATTCAGGAGTCTGCAAGCAGACCAACTTCCTCAGATCATATCTCCACAAATATAGCGCAAAAAGTTCTGAAATTCGGACCCAAGATTCAGCGCGATTTCTTCTCAAATGGGTTTTTTTTAGCTTCTGAAACGTCGCAGAAAAAAAAGTTATAGCGAAAATGCCACGATGACCTGTTTGGAGCAGTGAAACCCTAGAATCCAAAGCTCTGATACCAAATGTTATGAAACGAACTTCAAGGAAGATAGAAAAGATAGATAAATGCCTTAGAATTCAGCCTCTTCAAGGGGGTAACCTCCTTTACATTACATAAATGAAAATTCTTTGATGATACAAATGACGAAACCTCCTTTCTATATATAGGAGTCTAAGGAGTCACAATATAACCCATCCGACCTAACAATAATAATATAAAGCCACAAAAATAATAATAGAGGGATTCTATGGGGCACAATAATAACAAAATGGGGATAATAGGGGCACAACAATATTAATAAGGGGTACAACTACAATAGTAATGGGGTAATCACTAGTATTATAGAGACCCAACAAAATAAAAAGAAGAAAGCATCTTTAATTAAATTGGACGTTAAATTCGATTTGCCAATATATGATGGAGAGTTGAATGCAGAGAAGATGGATAATTGGATTACACAGATTGATGTATATTGTAGGGTGCAGAACATTGATTTAAACAACAGTAAGATTCAGTTGGCCAGCCTACGCCTTGGAAGAACTGCCTTGGCATGGTGGGAAAGCAAAACACAAGCTCACATGAAGAAGCATGGTAAAATTCTTTCTGTCTTGAGTGAATTTGTTTCTGCAATTAAAAAGAAATTATATCCACTAGCTTACATGCAGCAAGCTATCATGAGTTGGAAAACTCTTCGCCAATTGAAAGGGCAAAGTGTACAAAGTTACACCCAAGAATTTAGAAAAAGAGCTTTGAGTCTAGGAATTTCGTTAGACTCACCTGAAACTCTGTTGAAGTATATAGGTGGTCTACACAACTATTTAAGGCACACCATTCTCATGTTTAATCCTACTAGCATAGACGAGGTATCTGTTTAGGCTACACATCTAGAGGCTAGAGGCAAGAATGTGAACCTAGAAGTTGGGGGATCATCAAAACCGATTGCAAATAATAACAAGGAAAAGAGAAAGCAGAAATGGAAAGAGAGGAAGACAATTACTGTACAAAAGACCAAACCTACATGCACTCACTGCAAGAAGGATGGGCATGATGATGAACACTGTTGGATCCTGCATCTGGAGTTGAAAGCCAAGAAGTATGATGGCAAAAAGAAGAAAACTGCTGCAGCTATTCAGAAGGATTTGGGGTCAGACTGAGGGGATGAAACAATAATCACATCCAGTGGTATAAAAGGTTGTCTGCTTTAGAGAATGTAGAAATCAAGGAGCAGGTACAAGAGCTGCTCAAGAAAGGGTTAGTAAAACCTAGCACATCGCCATGTGGGTCTCCAATTGTCTTGGTGAGAAAGAAAGATGGCTCAATTGATCACTGAGCACTGAATAAGATAACGATAAAAAATTGTTGTCTCCTTTCTCGCATAGATAATCTATTAGATCAGTTGAAAGAAGTTGTTTATTTTTCCAAGTTGGACTTGCATAGTGGCTACCATCAGGTCAGAGTTGTAGACCAAGATGCATGGAAGACTGCTTTCAAAACGAAGTAGGGAGTGTATGAGTGGCTAGTTATGCCTTTTGGCTTAACTAATGCTCCTACTTTCATGAGAGTAATGAATGATGTACTCAGGCCTTTTATTGATGATTTTGTCATTGTATACCTAGATGACATTCTTATATTTAGTAAAACATGGGAAGAACATTTGAAGCATGTAAAGAAGACTCTAGATGTTTTGAAAAGAGAAAATCTTTATGTGAAACTATCAAAATGTGAGTTTCGCAAAACATCTTTGAATTATTTGGGTCATATTGTAGGGGGTGGTGAATTGAAGATAGGTTCCTCTAAGGTTGCAGTCATTGTAAACTAGCCTAAACCAAAATCTTCTACAGAAGTTAGAAGCTTCCTAGGAGCAGCATAGTATTGGAGAAAGTTTAATGCTAACTTTTCCTTGATTGTAGCTCCCTTAGATGCTTTAACATGATTGAATAAGGTGTTTCAGTGGGGAGGCAAACAATAGAAAACCTTCGACACTTTAAAAGAAAAGATTAGTACAACATCAGTACTAGCACTGCCCGATCTTCAAAGACCATTTGAGAGTGAAACAGATGCCACTGAATATGCCGTGAGAGTAGTGTTGATGCAGCACGGTAAACCCATATGTTATCATTCCGAGACATTTAATTCTGTAGTAGTTAATTATCCCACATATGATAAAGAATTGTATGCACTAGTATAAAGTGTGAAAAAGTGGAAACATTACCTAATCGGCAAAGAGATAGTTATACATATTGATCATCAACCACTTCAATATTTACACTCACAAACTAAGTTGCAACAATCAAGACACTATAGGTGGATGGGCTTTCTACAATAGTTTCATCTTGTCATCAGATGTAAAAAGGGCATACACAATAAAGTTGCAGATATGTTGTCCAGACCAATCATAAATGCATCTACTATACTTAAGCATAATTCAGTATTGCATGAAAGCTACATTGAACAATATGCTCAAGATATAGATTTTAAAGATGTATATGCAACTTTACGTCATGGCAAACAAGTAGAAGGATTGGATTATCATGTGAAGGACCAACTCTTATATCATTTGGGAAACTTATGCATTCCACAAACCAAAAGAGTAAAGATAATTCAAGAAGCACATGCTTCTCTAATATCAGGTCATTTTGGTGTAAGTAAAACAGTTTCACAATTGCAAAGGTTTTATTATTGGCCAAAAATGAATGAAATAGTTTCTAGATATGTAAGAGGGTGTACCATGTGTGCAAAAAGCAAACCCAATAATAGAGAACTAGGCATGTACACTCCACTACCAGTTCCTTCTCATCCTTGGAAAAGTGTTTCCATGGACTTTGTTGGGGCACTGCCTAAATCTAGAAAAGGTCATGACTATCTATATGTTATTATGGATAGGTTCAACAAAATGTGTATTTTAATACCTTGTAGAAAACAAATTACAGTTGAACAAACAACAAAGTTGTTCTTTCAGCATGTATGGGTTCATTTTGGATTACCCACTTCCATTGTATCTGATCGAGATTCCCGATTTGTTGGGAAATTTTGGTCGAGTCTGTGGAAATTGATGGACACCAGATTGAAGAAGAGCACAACCTTTCATCCACAAACAGATGACCAAATAGAGGTGGTCAACTAGGCAATGATCCAGTTGCTCAAAGGCTATTGCAACAAGCATCCCAAGCTTTGGGATGAACATTTATGTGTATAGCGTGCTTACAATTGGGCTAAACATTCTTTTACACAAAGATCTCCTTTTGAGACCTGTTTTGGTTTCACACCAAGGTATCCCTTGGATTTTGTCTTTGGTAAAGACACAGCGGTTGATCTACACAGTGATGTGGACAAAGCAACCAAGTTTATTGAACAAATCTAAGAGATTCACTAGGTAGTGTAGGAATAGTTGGAAAATAGGCAAGCCAAGTAGAAGGCAAGGCATGATAAGCATCAGATTGAGCATAGTTTCCAAGTTGGTGATCAAGTTTGGCTGTATATCAGTAAAGATAGAATGCAAGGTGAAGGTAAGAAGCTAAAGCGAATAAGGTATGGACCTTTCAAAATACTTGAGAAAATTGTTGAGAATGTTTTTCACCTTGATTTGCCAGCTTACATGCACATCTATTCAGTGGTTAATGTAAACAGTTTGACACTATTTGAGCCTTCATTAATTGAAGATCCCGAAGAGCAGAGTCAATTGCCTTCTATTGATGATTTGTTGTCTGAAAATCTCAACGAATTGCAAGAAGATACAGTTCTGGACAAGAAGGTGAGAACAACGCACAGATGGGATGTTGAGTACCTCAGGATTGGACTCAAAAGTTCAAAACCAAGCAGTGCAAGATGGATAGAAATTAGGCAAGCGAGGAATCTATATCTTCACTTGATTGATGCTTAAAACCCAACTTTTGGTGGTCCAAAATCTTTTTTAGTGGGAAGGCCGTGATCCAAATTGGATCCTAGAACACTTTTTAAGTTTTCATGAACTCTTCAAAATTATACCAAAGATTAAAAGTATTGTAAAGATCAAGCTTATCAGAGATATCCTCATAAGAGTTGCAATTTGTGATCAGTGAGGAGCAATGAGGACCTTCGGTCAAGCGCGCAGACCGTCGGCCCATGGTAACGTGCGCTATCGCAAATTAGCAAATCCGGAGGGTATTTCAAGAAACGGGGGTAGTTTTTGATATGCGATTAGCGACGAGTCACTAATCGCTAATCACATAGCGCAGGGCAAACCCTTCAAAGAAGGAAAGGCCGCAAGCACCCGGACCCGAAAAATCATAAATTGCAACAAATATCGTTCCAATTCTGTCAAAAGCGGGATTCCCCGAAACTCGCAGAATATCAAAGGGGCTTCGAGCAGTAAGTGATTTCAACCGAGTTTTGACCGATGCCATACAACGAGTGCCACATGTCTGGTGGAAGAGAGAGAAAACCGTTCACATTGGATGGGTAAAAATCATGCTACTTAGTCATCCGATATGAACGATGACCGTAGGATCTGGGGCCCCCAGATCAACAACGGAGATGCGTTCGATGGATGACCGGATTTGACAAGCTCAACAGGCAGAGTTGTACAGGATTTGAAGTCCGATATAGACGATGTGTTGGTGGAAGGTCGTGTTTCGCGGGCATTCTTGGAGTAAACGAAAAAACGATCATTCAAACATTTCCAGTGAGCTTGACACAATCATCCATTACAGAATAGGTGGCCACCTCCCTGTGAAGTGTCATGTAGTGACGGTAAATACCGAAAGAAGGGATTCAGACAGACAGAGGTAGGGAACTAGAGAGCCGAGAAGTGGAGACGAACAATCAAGAAGCAGATGGCTTTAAAGCCATAGACTAACAGAAAGTAAAGAAGTGAAGCAGTAGGTAGTAAGCCGAATGCAGAGAGAAAAAGTCAAGCTAACCTACAAAGGCAAAGGTAGCATCGAGCCAGAGTAAAGACAGAGACAGAGCGAATCAGAGAGTCTGTGTACTCTAGAGAATGCTTGAGACGTTCAAGCGCACTCCTCTGTAACGCTTGTCATGTATGAGTCTCAAATTGGGCTCATACTACTGTGACCAATAGAGGTCAAGAGTCAGTAAGGAGAATCTGTGTACTCCAAAGACTTGGGGGATCCAAGTACAGTCTTGCTGATTTGTATCTGTTGAATGAGACTTGAATTGAGCTCATTGTTGTAAAACTTTGCTTGAGAATATAATAGAGAGGCCACCACTGAAGGTTGGACCGGGAGACGTAGCCTAGGAGTATTGGGTGAACTCCTTATTAAACTTGTTGTGTTTATATGTTTGCTTGTTATGTTTTCTTTAACTGCTTCAATGCATGTGTATTTTGCAATCTTATCCGTTCGTTGCATAAAATAGCATACACACATCCATGCACATGAGTCTGTAATACCTTAATTATTTGTCTTAAATCGATTACAGATCAGATCCTTTGTTGAGACTTCAACGACCAAGATTAGATCTTAACCGATGGATAGGATTAGCTTGAAGTCAATTCATGTGGGTTTCTAGAACATTCACACCTTGACTTAATTAATTTTGATTAATTAGTCATATTCCCTAAGTTCATATTTAGAAAATATTTAAAAAACTAACTAATAATCTAATTGAGTCATTTCTAGATGGAATTTCCAAAAACGACTTTTGGATTTTGGAAATATCATGTATTATAGCATCTCCACAAAAGTTTGTGGCTAGAACATATCCGATGCTACAAAAACTAACAGGCACATTCGCTTGAAGCAACACAGAGGTATCCCAAGTGGCATAACACTATGTCCTAGAGGTGAAAGTATGGAACTTGCTTGCCTTCCAAGAGCACATGATATGTGGTGCCGAATTCTGGATCACTCTTGTAAATATGCGGCCATCCCAAAGTCTCATGTCCACAATAGTCAAGCACCGTGGTCAGCGCCATAACCAATGGTCAGTTGAGGCACTTTGCAACATTATTGGTGCTGCCCTTCTTGTACTTAATGTTAAAATATAATTGTTGCATATATGTGGACCATTTCTAATGGCAATCATACTGTAACTTTTCTTATGTTTGTATGAACTTCAGGGGTTGGTGGGGTGTGTGAATAATTGTTTCCTTCCCCAAAATGTAATTCTTCCATTGTCGATAAGTTTGCACAATGGAATACATCTCTTTGTCATAGGTGGGATACTTTCAGATTGTATCTGAAAGTGTCTCACTGTGATATGCCACCGGATTCCCTTCTTGGGTAAGAACTACACCAATAACATAGTCAGAGGCATCTGTCTCAATTTTAAATGGTTGCTATAGGTCCGGTAGTGTGAGCTCTGGTGCAGAGTAGAGGCGATGCTTTAAGTTGATAAACGCCTTCTCTTGGGATTCGAAACAAAATAACTTTGCTTTTGCTCCGCCCTTGGTGACTTGACTCAAAGGCCAAGAAATATAAGAGAATCCCAACCCAGACATGCGATAGAAATTGGAAAGATCCAAAAAGCTATGGAGCTCTGTTAGAGTGGTTGGGGCTAGCCAATCCTGAATAACTTGTATCTTGTCTAGGTCCACATACACACCCTTCTAATCAATAATGTACTCTAGATATTGAACCTGGTTCATACCAAAGGTGCATTTCTCCAAATTGGTACACAATTTGTGTTGTCGCGGGGTTTGGAGGACTTGTCGAATATGGTGTACGTGCTCTTCCCAACTTTCACTGAAGATTAGGATGCTGTCCAAATACACTACTGCGAACGACTTGGTGAAGGGTCGCAAGATGTCATCCATCAACCTCATGAAGGTTGCGAGGGAATTCGTCAACCCAAAAGGCATGACCACACATTCGAAAAGGCCCTCCTTGGATTTGAAGGCAATGTTCCACACATCTGTGGGTTCAATTGGTACATGGTGATAACTGGACTTCAATTCAATATTGCTCAAATATTTAGCCCCCCTGAGCTAGTCCAAAAGTTCATCAATCCGTGGGATTGGATAACTATTCTTGACAATGATCTTATTCAACACCCGGTAGTCAATACAGACCCTCTAGGTTTTATCCGTATGTACCAACACGATCAGGCTCCCACAGGGTGATGAACTTGGCTTGATGTGCCCTTTCTATAACAACTCCTCAATCTGCCTCTTGGTTTCATCATTCTCCTGAATAGAGAGTCGGTAGATCAGTCCATCAGGTAACGATGTACTTGGGGTCAAATAAATGGAGTGCTTGACTTGACAGGGTAGGGGTGCCCCTATAAGTGAGGTGAATATGTCCCTATACTCCTCCACGACCTTGTCCATATACTATTTCCATGCGAAGGAGTCCTGTCTAGAGGTCCTAGAAATCATAAGGAAGAGTAATTTCTTGGTTTGGGAAATTATCTTACTGCATTGTTTAGCAGAGATCAAAGAAAAGACGGTAGGTGACAATACCTAGGGTATCCTATACGATTTATGATCCAAAGTAATAATAACATAACGAAGATTGGATTCATATACTTCCATAGGTATAATTGAGCTAATAAAACATCACAGACTTTTAGAAGGAAAACATCGCACAATACCTCATCTGCAAAGGGCTTAATGCTATAAGGTAGGCGACACTGTTGGATGACACAAAGATCTTGCCCTTCACAGAGCCACCCGATGGTGTATGATTGTGGGTGCAACGTTGTTGGTAACTTCAATCTCTTAATGACCTCAGCTAAGATCAGGTTCTTCTAGCTCCTACTGTTAATGGTGAACTGCAACAGTGACACCTTTACCCACATCTGTGAGTCGAAGAGGTGCTCCCCCTCTTTTGTATCCTTAGGTTCCGCCTTTTGTATCTTGGTGGTGGCTTTTGTCACATTGGGTTATGCGTCAATGATCTGCTTTCCCTTGTTAGTTCCCTTGTTGGGTTCCAACTCAAAATCAGAGCATGCATTCGTCTCTAAGTCTATTAGCTCAACCACTAGTGCTTTCTTTACGTGACATTCATTCATGTTGTGAGTGGGAGTTTTATGTAACTCACACCACTTTTTGGTGTCCTTCTTTGCCTTCCCATTATTCTTGGCTTGCAGCTTTGAGGATTTGTCTTGAAGGGTCGTGGCCTTGCTTTTCCCTTTGCTCTATGGCTTGGGGTCACCTTTGCTCTACTTTGGGTTTGTAGATCCAAAGTCTTGCTTCTTCTGCTAAAATATATGCTCAATCTTGGCAGTGTATCAATATGATGTACCAAGTGAGGATATGTCGACAAACTCCATTTACTCCTTAATGTATTTGTACAAATAACCATGGTACTTGAGCACCAGATGTTTCTCAAAAACTTTGATACCTAACTTTGTGGACAAGGTATGGAAAAGATTCATCAGCTCATGCAAATATTGACTCATTTGCTGCCACAACATACTCCATTGTATGTACTGTCGTCATAGCTCTCGACCGGGTAATACTATTTGGGTGCAGCGAAAAACAACGAGGGTTCCTTCTCGTCCCTCTGCTCATAGTTGGTTTCCCACTAGTCCTTGATGTGGGGGGCAACTTTGAGGAGTGCAAAAGTAATCTTTTTTGTATTGGAAAAGTCATGAATTGAAAAATATCCTTCCAACAAATTGAACCATTTATCTATGGCATCAGCATCTATCTAGCCTTCAAATATGGGAATGTCAAAGTTGACTTGTACCTTAAAGGGAGTGGTGCCTCCAAAGTGGCTGTCGGATGAAGATGCATCACCTATGGCCATTCGCCGAAGAGTTTGGGCAAAGTTGTCCATCACCGTGTTCCTTCGTCGCTTGAGGGCTGCTTCGAGTAATATTTTGAAAGGATCTCATGCTCCCTCATCTTTCTTTTCTTCTCCCCTAGGAGGTCGTAAGGGTCGATGAGGCCGGTCTTGCAAAGGTTCAAGCAGTTTGAGCCCTAACGACTTATACCCCGACGTTGTTGGGGACATGCACAAAAAGACAAAGAAAGAGCAGACCACTCTGATACCACTGATTCGAACTTATGCAAGAATGAAACAGAATATAAATATAAACATAAACAAAAAGATGTAGCAGAAATAAATCTTCATTTCATTAATATTAAAGAACTAAACGATGCTTACATACAGAATGGAAATAAACTATTCCAGGCGATAGTAGCTTATCTCTAAGAAGAGATGTGGCGACTACACGCCTCTGAAATGTGTTATAGTGGGCCTCAATGGCCTTTTTATTATTGAACAATAATGGGAAACCTTAAACAACCAAATCCTTAGCCCTAGGATATGGAACGCCAAGAGTTTGTGGACCCCATTGGGGTTAGTTGGGCTAAGAAATCTAGGGCAGAAAGATGAGACGATTTCTCTAGCAATGATAACTGCTTGTGAGGACTAAATATGGGTACTCCTTGGATGAGGAATCAAATTTTTCATCCAACGATTGTTGCCACTTGAAATTGAAGCAAACCCATAGGGCAATAAGTTGAAAATACGAGTTGAAAAAATAGCTTTTTATTTTTCCCTCTAAAATTTGATGATGTAATCTAATCTTATTTATCATTTCCACTATTATTTTATAATTTCCTTAGGAGGCCCATTTTAGACCTCACAATTCCCCTGATGGTTTCTTCTTTGATTGATCTAGGGTTTTGATACTTCCTTTAAGATGATGATGTAGTCATTATCTTCAAAATGCCGTGGAGATGAGAGAATCTTCTTGATTCTTTCATGCCCTTGATGTCTTTCTAGAACTTCGGTCCTTGAGTTCTTGAGTGTCCTAGAGGACTCAATTTTTCTCTCAATCATCATAATATCATCTCGTGAAGATAAATTCTCCTCCATCCCTTCAAGGACCAGCAAAGTATTCTTATCCTCAATTTTCCTCCAAGGTTGAGCCACCTTATGTCCCCGAGTGTTCCATCTTCGAGAAGGAACTTTAGTGAAATCCTCATTCGTTACCAACCTTCAATGATGATGCTCCTATTTAATCAGGAAATATCTAAATAGATGTGCCTACTCACGATAGTGATAACACCGAAATAGTACATGTTCATAGCCCAAAGTTCGGGTCCATACCTCCCCTTGATACTCTAAGTCAATTGACTTTGGTAAGGGCTATGAAATATTCATATAAACAAAAAGTCTCACACAAGACACATTTCTCACCTGCTTGATGACCTTCGAAACCTTCACAGATTTTCCAATTGCATTTCGAATACCCTCTGAAATTTTTGGAATCCAAAAATACACTGGAAGAGAGTAAAGTCAAACCCAAATTGATGCAGCCAAAGAATATTTCATATTTTGATTAGTGCATTCTTCCCAATGCCGCATATACAACCCTGCATTATTAAAAAAATAGGGCCACCTTCAAAAACCCTATTCTTATCCTCCAAGCTGGAGAAAATCATTGTGGAAAGCACTTTCGGTCCTAATATCAAATCCACCTCTCCTTTAGGCTATCATTTCTATTGTATCCACCACTCTAGTTCTCTTTCGCTTGCCCATCTTTTGACAAATTTGCATATAAAAGCATAGTCATTTATGAGTCTATGACGTTCTTCCAAATTATTCAGAGGAATCACAAATATGAGATTTTTAGCTGCCTTTGGTAAACAATGTCCACACAAGTCAACTTGCCACTGTGCCCCAAATTGAAATTTCATTAGAATTCCCACTAGCCCCCTAGTTTGTCTATACCATCTACTCCTCGCTTCAAATTATTTAATTTTCCAATACATTTAATAATATATAATTTTAAACCTTATATGCATTAGGGGAATTTTGAGGTATAAAATGGGCCTCCTAGGGAAATTATAAAATAATAATGGAAATAATAAAATAAGATTAAATTAGGGAAAAAGAAATTACTATTTTTTCAACTCGTATTTTCACCTTATCTCCTTATGGGTTTACTCAAATTTCAAGCAAAAATACTCGTTAGATGCAAAATTTGATTCGTCATCCAAGGAGTACCCATGTTGCATACTTTCAATGGACCCTGCTACATGAAAAATAGAAATACATGAAAATGTGATTGCAATCACGTTTTCATGTATTTCTCATTTTCACTGTAGCAGGGTCCATTGAAAGTATGCAACATGGGTACTCTTCAGATGAGGAATCAAATTTTGCATCCAACGGGTACTCCCGCTTGAAATTTGAGTAAAACCTTAGGGAGATAAGTTGAAAATACGAGTTGAAAAGGTAGTTTTATTATTTTAATATCTTTAAAACTTTTTACCTTTTTACTCCAAAAATGGCGAATCATACCCCATGGTTGACATCATCATCTTGAATCATATTCGTTCTTATAAAGTTTATTTTGGTTGCACATATTTTTTAGGAGACCCATTTTAGATCTCAAAATTCCCCTAATGACAATTTAATGTTGTTTCCATATACATCTCCTTCATTCTGCATTATAAAAAATAATGCGCAACTAAATCTGATAAATCTCCAAACCATTGTAACTTACAAAGTGGATAAAATTTGTGTGGATATTTGTGGATTTGTTTTTGAAAGAATCCTTTAAATATGTTTTTTGGGTTGGGTTTCATATGTGTAACTTGAAATCCATTTACCGAGACTGATAGCGTTGTCGAAGGTTTATTTTGTTTTGAGTTTGTCAATAAATTCGATGTGGATGAAATTTTAACATAAAGTCCCTATAGATGAAAATGTTATACATGCTTGTTGGGTCCACGGAAAAATTGGTGGTGTTTTCCTTGTCGCATGAAAGGATTTTATCTAACCTAACAATCAAGGCATTTTTTATAATTTCGATGGATTTAATGACATTCCCGTGTAACATTGGTCATTTTTGGAGTGGCATTTTAATGCAGTGATGATAATATTGGCGATATATCATCGAATATTGAAAATATCGCGATATTTTTGGTGAGCTGAAATATCGCCGAGAAAATATTGTGATATTTTTGGCTCTCGAAAATATCGTGATATTTTCGAGATATCACCAATATCTCAGCAAAATATCGCGAGACAATGTAAAATATTGCCGGGCGTGTTTTTCCGCGGCTAGAAAAAGGGAAAATTGTTTTTTCCCTTCATTTTTGTTTCTAAGTGTTGGAGAAGGACGGGGAAGAGTTTCGTGGTGGTTGTTAAGGAGGGTTTGAGGATCAAAAAACAGTCATCACCACCAAGATTTTTTGTGGATCAGAGATTGAAAAATAGTGAGACAAACTTCATTTCTTCCATTAACAGGTATGTTCTTAAAAACCCCTATGTTAATGATTTTTTCATAGATTTAGGGTTATGCTTGCTTGCCTCTTTGCCTACCAACATTTTGTTTCTTTGTTTTTTTCCATTTGCTATGATTTTCATGCCCATTAGCCAATGCAAGGGTTTTCTCCATATTTGGACAGCAAGCTTCATTTTTTTTCAACTTTCTTATGCACCCTCTTATTGCAATTTTTCATTCACATTGCAAAATGCAAATAATGTAGTATTTTTTTTTAAATGTGGTGGTTATTACTTATTATTTTTTGTATTGGGGGGTTTAATGCCAATTTTTTTTTTTTTTTTTTTGTGCCCTAGATTTGAATTAGTTCACTACAAATGTCAAATATGCCAAAAGCCTTGGACCCATTTTGGGAGTATGGGGTGGTTGTTAGTGGGGCAAATGAAGCATATGTATCATACAAATTGTGTGGGACGAAGATGTAAGGAGGGGTTACACGATTGAAATACCATCTGGCTAGATTCTCTGCACATGATACAAATGTAATGCTTTGTATGGTTTCTAGTGCAGAGGTTATACAAAAATATATTGAAGCAATTTCCAAACAAGACAGAAATAAAGCTGCTAGGGAGAGGCCAATAGTCTCAAATAGATAGCTGCTAGTTTTATTTGTTTTGCAACTTTTACTACATATAAGTTTATAACTCATGATGATGAAATACTTTTAAAGTTCTATATATGTGATGTTATTTTGTTTGAGTCCTTTATTGGACAATTATCAGGGATCAGCAGGATATGTGATGTTATTTTGTTTGAGTCCTTGATTGGACAATTATCAGGGATCAACAGAATTTGGTATCGCCTTTGAAGTTTGATGTATCATTTATATTTGACATCATATATATCAGTGCTTTCTTCATATTTATGTGTCAATGCGTTTAGTTCATGTTGTTATTGCTTTATATGTTTAGAAATGTGAAAAAAATGAATATATTATGCATTTGTTATGCTTGCCGATATTGCCGATAAGAAGTTTTATGGACCCTCGCTGATATTTTGCCGATACCAATATTTTCAACACTGTTTTAATGTATGTGCATGTTTTTAAAGTTATAACATTGGGTTTCTCTTTATATAACTTGTGTAAAGAATTGAAATGACTTTCATTATAAATTTAGGTGTTTTTCATTAATGTTTCAATTTGATATCCATAAAGAGTGTAAAATATTTTTTAGGAATATGTTGATAGTAAGAATATATTCATTCAAGCTATTTGTATATTAAAAATAAGCAAATAAAAGAAGGCTAATGGTCCTTTCTAAGCTTCTTGTGAAAAATTATCTTAATAAACATTAGTGTTGCTAGAAAAATAAAATGATTATCCATATTATTGCTCTTCTTGTGTAAGGTGGCAATCATAGGGCCCACTCCATATCTCTCTTAAGAGATATAGAAAGATGTAGCTTGTCGTTTATCATCAACCATCTTTTGTTTCTTATTATTTTCCACATTATATCTATGCACATTTATCATATTCCCACTTATAGTTAACTAATCATATTTCATTGCAAGGTTCATACTTAATAGTCCTAAGTACAAAGGTGTCATCTTAAGGACTATAAGCTAGAGGTTGATGAAACGAAGTAAAAAGCCAAATAATAAATCTTGAGCCATGCCACCTTGCAAAATGACGTGATGCCTATAGTTCCTTGTTTAATCAAGCATATCTAAAGATATCGATTAATCAAACAATGAAAAAGGAAAGAAAAGGGGTAGTAAGAAAAATGTTATAAGGGATGGTAACTCAATGCTAAGAACTCCCTCTCTTTTAAGGTACTTATGTAGATTAATGTCATCAACAAAATTTATGTGAATATGAGAGTCAAGTCATGATATTACCCTCCACTAAAATAACATACTCCAAACTTAGTGTCCTAGGAAATGTTTTATGTCTTAAGAGTTATCACATGTAATAGAGGTTGATATTGTCTCCAACATGGTTAAACTTGGAGAATGGTATAAACATGAGGATTCATTAGAAAATTAAAGGATTACTCTTGATGTTTCTTAGCCAATGGAATTAAATCATGACTCCTCATCATGTTGCACTAGGGTCAATGTACTTCCCTCGAGGTTTATGCACCTACACTAGGACATATGTACTTGCATTAAGAATTACGATTGCTTTGGGATACATGATTGCCTTGGCCATTGTGAGCCAACATTGGGAATAGTGATATGTTATATCCACCTTCTTGGATGTCACACATGCTACTTTGTCACTCATTTGAGGGGTTGACTCACTCTAATTTGACTGTTTGGCTAAGGTTTTTACATCCTAGAGCCACACGTCCACTTGGATGGTTTTGTTACATATCTCTTGAGGTTGTTTTCTCCTTGGATTTTGAGCTTGGATAACTTAGGGTATATGCCTCTTAGTAGTTGTTAGGTCCATATAATACTAGTTTAGCTCCCATATTGTTACTGTTGTGCCCCATAGAATCCCACTATTGTTATTGTTGTACCCTTACATTATTATTGTTATGTAGGCCATAATTATATTTTGACCCTTTAGACTCGTATATATACCAAGGAGGGTTTTTCATTTGAATCATCCAAGAATTGTTCATTTTATGTGATGTAAAGGGAGGTTGCCCATCACATTGGCTTAATATCTAGTTGTTTATCTATCTTTTCTTATGTTTTTCTGTTATTTTTTATCTAGATACATAACAGTAGTTCCATTTGTTAAGGATACTTTGCATTTCTTTTCATGATAAGGAAGTTCGCCTGAAAATGTTACATTACACACGTTTCCATGCTATTTGTTGAGGTATATATAATATATATATAATATATATATATATATATATATATATATATATATATATATATATATACGGCTAATGGTATGGTAGAGCGTATATAAATATTAATAGAAGCACGGGTTACAAGGACCAATGCTAGGAATTGGTCGACAGCAAATATGCCCAAGCTAAGCAACATTGAGGGGCTAGTTAAGACTTTCAGGATGATGACACAAGGCCAAATGGTGACATGGCACCTTTGGATTCGTTATAACTCAAATGGCCATAAATTGTGATCCAAAGGTCAGATCGAAGTAAAATTTTATATCAACAAAATAGTCTTAACAAGAAGAATATAATGGTGATTTCTAATTGAGATTTTTAAGATTAGCTGAAAAGATCAAATCTTTTGAGACCCCATTTCCATAACAACACCTTGCATCTTGGGTCAGCGTTGTAACCACCTCCTTTAAACCAGTGTTTTGGTAAGGGTTATGAGGGGGCGTGTTACAGTAAAGCTTCTAAACCCACTCAACATGTCATTTCTCATTAGAATATTGGAGTAAATGATGACTTATTCAAAATTAAATTTGTTCCCTGGTGAGATTATTTGGTTTCTTAACACTAGTGCAAATTTCCATATGAACTTATAGAGAGACTTATTTGCATATTAAAATGATAATGTAGATTGTATAGTCTATTTTGTTAAAGAATCAAGTCTCAAACTTCTAGACTTACCACTATAGGTTAAATTATCTAGATTCCCATATTTTTTTCTAAATGATGTGCTCTATGCCCTTGAGATGTGAAGGAACTTGTTGCCTCTTTTGAATTTTGACAACATGGACACGTTATTCATATCTTAGATGAAAATGTTAAAACAAGGAAGGTTTCCAACAACATGGTTGTTATGGCACGAGTGGGGGATGAGATATCAGTGAAGTTGAAAGGAAAATATCCCTATGCATCGAATTTTACATACCAGTCTCACAATGATAAAGGTACATTGT
Organism: Pinus taeda; assembly: GCA_000404065.3. Classification (NCBI taxonomy): domain Eukaryota; kingdom Viridiplantae; phylum Streptophyta; class Pinopsida; order Pinales; family Pinaceae; genus Pinus; species Pinus taeda. The sequence goes on from APFE030781303.1 coordinate 34,006, forward strand.
CATATATTCTCTAATGGTATGCTAGAGTTTTTCACATTGATTATGATAGTCTTCATGTGTTGAAGAAAAATTGCCTTTCTGGTTTTCCCACCATTCCAAGGAATTTGAAGCAATGTGAGGCTTGTATCCTCAGAAAAAAATAGATGCAACCATTTAATGGTTCTAGTTTGAGAAAAAATAGAATGTTAGAGTTGATACACTCTAATTCATTTGGTCCCCATGCATATTTAATATGCATTTGTTAATAGGTTTGCCATGAATTTTATTAATGACTACACCAAGATGTGTTGGGTTTATTTGTTGAAAGAGAAGTATCCAACATTTGAAACATTCAAAAATTTTCATATACAAATTGAAAATGAAGCTAGAACTTGTATCGAAATTCTTCATACTAATAATGGAAGGGAGAATACTTCAAATGATTTTAAAATCTGTCATCAAAAATATGGGCTAAAGCATCAAACCACTATGTTATCGAATCCTCAATGGAATGGTGTAGGAAAAATTGAATAGAACACTCTTGAAGATGGCACATTTAATGTTATTTTATATATGCAGTGGATTTTTTGGTTGAAGCAAGTCTCTGTGTAATATATGTGAAAACAAGTGTCCATTTCATGCTTTAGGAAACAAGATTGCATATGAAATATGGTATGGTTGATGACAACCTATTATGCCCTAATTCCTAACGAAGAAAGCAACAAACTTGTGTTAGGAGTCCAAAATGTGTTTTGTTTGGCTACTCAAGTACCAGTAAGGCATATCATATTTATGATGAAGTAACCAAGAAGGTTATTCTTTCTAGAAACACGATTTGTCTCGAATCCACCAAGAAGAAAAAATACTATTGAGTAGAAACTTGATCATTAGGATAAATTCACTCATGTAAAGACATATCATGAGTTTTATGATGAGATTTCACATGTTGAAGGTGGGGTCGTGCTCTTGGATCAACCTCAAAAATCTCCTTTTCTCTTAGTATCTCCCTAATAAGATGTTTAGTTGGATGATGTACATGAGAGGATTGAAAGGCTAAACCTTGATGGAAATGAAATCCATGCAGGAGTATGATGCTCTCATCAAGAATGGGGCATGGAAGTCAGTGGGGCATCCATTTGGAACCAAACCAATTGGATAGAAGAACAAGTGAAAATCATATGGGTCACTTGAGAAGCACAATGAAAGGGTTTTGGAAAAAGAATTTTCTTGGAAAGAAGACATTAATTATGAGGATAATTTTCCCAAACAACAAAAATGGGACAATATCCATACTCTATTGTCCTTGGCAACATATAATTGATGGAAAGTTAACCAAATGGATGTGAAGCCTACTTTATTGAATGGATACATGAAAGAGCATGTCTTCATGTCTTAGGATAAGTTTTTTCTATAAAGGGACAAGAAAAAAAAAATATGCAAACTCATCAAATCATTATATCGCTTAAAACGAGCACCATGAGCCTAGTACGAAAAACTAACTAAGCATATTCTAATAGGGAAAATTGAACACCGTCTATTGATATAAGTGAACAATGAAAGATAAATTACATTAATAAAGAACAAATTAAATAAATGATTTGAAATGACAGATTTGGGACACCTTCACTACTACTTGCACATTAAAGTGACTCAAAAGCCAAAATACACATTCATATTCCAAGAGAATTACATTGGAGGATTGTTGGCGCAAACTTGGCATTGTGTAGTGTAACCCTATCTATACTCCATTGGAACAAAATTTGAAGCTCACATTAAAAGAAAGGAATGAATTTGAGGATGCAACCGAGTATAGACAAATTATGAGAAGTCTTATTTACCTTACCACCATCACACTAATATTTCATTCATTGTTAGGATTATTTTTAGGTTCACATTTAAAAACCTATGAAGGACATTGGTCTAGTTCAAAAAAAATTATAAAATACTTGGAAGGTAGCTCAAAACTTTGAAATCAAGTATTATAAGATTACGTTCATGAAAAAAACATATGAAGTACATTGATCTGGTGCAAAATGATTTCTAAAATACTTGGACGAGAATTCAAGACTTTGGAATAAAGTATTCAAAGGTGGATAGATTCAACTTGATTATATATTTTGATTCATACTTTGTTGAGGATGGAGAAAATGGAGTGACAACTTTAGACTATCTTATGAGCCTTGGATCCACTGGAAAACATGTAAAACAAAATTTCTTGCAAATTCCACTAAAGGCTTCGTGAATGCTTATGAAATCTTCTTCAAACATGTTAGCTTGATATTTTCACTATATGTTTATTTCTATGATGTTTCAGAATCTTAAATTTGGAGGTGATAGAGAAGATATCTCAGGGTACTTGTGACCTGAAATTTCATACCTTATTTCATAATAATTTCATAGATACGATACAAGCAATTACTGTCCCTGCTGCTTCAAATAGGTCAGCTTGGCATTTTTGCTTTAACTTTCATTTTAGAGATGTTTCGGACTCTGAAATTTGGATGAGATAGAGAAATGATATCAAGCAATTTGTGATTAAAATTTCATACATTGCTTTACTATAATTTCATAATAGTATAATCTCGTGGACGAAAATACAAAAATATAATGAATAATTTGAATTTATTTGGATTGCGGATTTTAGAAATATTTTGAAATTTGATAAATAAAAGCAAAATGAAACAATTAATTTCACTCCCTCTCCATCAAATTCCAAAACATTTTCAAAATCTATAATCAAATCCACTTTAAAAGATTCATATATTTGATATTTTAAGTAATAACTATGCTTCTCATTTTTTATGAATGCATATTTTCTAGTGGCCAATCTTTAATATGGGTACTTACAAACAAAAAAGATTTCATATCTCGAGGAGGCTAACTATTTAACAAGTCTGTGCATACTCGGTCAACCAGTTCTTCCACAGTTATGCACAAGTCATAATTTGGCCAATGACAGAGACAAATGATTTTGTAAATCAAGGAGGCTACTTACTCAATAAGACTTGCATAACTGGTCAACAAGTTCTCCCGCATTTATGCACGAGTGTCATATTCTTCCATAAAAATAAAGTATGTTTTATCTATACTACCATGAAATGTAGTCGACAGAGGAATTGCCTCGACGACCAAAAGTTGATGGAATCTGGGCAAAAAGATTTCAAATAAATTGTAGAAGCAGTTTTGAATCATGTTTTTGATGGTGGAAATGGATTCAACACCATCAAAAACTTCTGGGGCACCTAAAATTATGAAATTGACAACTTTTAATTGAATTTACAAAAATCCTTATGGATTTTTTCAAAATATGGCCAGAATTTCCATAAGTTTCAAGGTCAAAAAACAGTCTCGTTAGACTAAGGCCCACGAAATACATCAAAGCTGGAATGGTTGTAGAAAGAAAAGAACTTTGGGGGGTTGGAAAGCATTTTACTCTTTTGGAAATAGGTACAGAGAGGCAGAGTTATGGGACTGGAAAACCACTCAAACTCTTTTTGGGCTTCTAGTGATTCGGGTGATTCTCTATGGTTGTGAACTATGGGCAAGCAGTACATCCGAAATTCAATGGAGACAAATTGAGAAAATTCAGAAGCATTTGATTACAAACAAATTCAAGATTAAAAGTGCAATTCCTTATGCTATCTTGTTAAGTGAAAAAGGCACTGCTCCTATTGAAGAAATTGCTAAGGTGCGAGTCATAAGGTATTTAAAAAAAATTGAGCGTATGGAAGAGGGTAGATGGTCTAAGGTTGTCTTTAATGACAGATTGTGCAAGAGAAAACAATACTTGGATGCAACAAAATAACAAATGGTTTAGTAAATTGGTTATTTGCTTGAACCCCTGTCCCATAAACAACAACGAGATAAAAGATTTTGTTATGGAAAAGTTCCACAAGCATAGATAAGGAGCTAGGAATAAAGAAAAATTACTATATTGAAGTGTTTAATTCCAGTCGTAGTCATCAACCAGAAGCATACTGAGAACCAATATCTCTTCGAGAGCCAAAATTCTTATTGCTCAGTTAAGCACTAATTCTCATCAACTCCCTTGTGAAACAGGGTAAGGCCATAAGAAGTGAGAGAAAAAAGTATGCATTTTTTGTTCTTGGAGAAAAGTGGAAACAGAAAAACATTTCATTTTAGAATTTGAGTCATTCATTTTATAATGGGAGCATTTATTTTGAAGCTTCATAGAAAAAGTGCCGAATAAGATGAAGAAGCAATCTGTCTTTTAATCTATCTTTAGCCTGGTAAAAGTTAAAATAATTTCTTTCTTTCTTCTTTCTAACTATGATCTGCCCAGCAAACCTAAACATTGTGTATGTTTAGATGGAGACGTCCTTCATACCTATCCACGAAATACACGAATACCATTAAATGTGATTAATGCATAATATGGATGGTTATTAATGCATTCACGTCCTCGAATAGTTGGATGGCATGGTGAGTATTTAAGAACATAAAGAGAGAAATTTGATGGCATGGTGATCTGAGTATTTAAGAACATAAGAGAGAAACAAACAGGGTTGAGCCGTTACTCTACAGCGATTGCTATAGGCTTTTAAAGATTTTAATTAATTTGGATGATGTTTGATATATCTATATAGTTAGTTTATTGGTTATTAGTTATGTATGTTGTGATTGCTACTGGCCTCTTGAGAGATTCTACTTTATCTCAATGACGTTTGATATATCTATGCAGTTGGTTTATCGGTTATGTATGGTTGTGAATGAAGCTATATTCATTATTTGAATGGCCTCAATTAAGTTTTGTTTGAAATCTAGTTTAGATAGTGGGTTACCCTTCTCTCTTTTTTTTGTAAGTCAGAGTATTATATTATATAACAAAATAGTATACAAAATTTCTGCTGTAGCAGATAGACAACTGGGCCAAGCTAACCATCATGACTAAATTGCCGGAGGCACACCACGCAGGGCGGCATTGGCAAACCTTATTCGTAAACATCGAGAGGGCCGAGACATAGCAGACCGAGACATTGACATTGGTAAACCCAGAAAAGGCCATAAGGAGCCGAAAACACAAAGAAGAAGTCAAAAGGAATAGAGGAACAGGGCCGCAACTAGATATGCTTGCCCAACAGACCGATGGTATCCAGGCCCATTTGTGCAGCATGGATATTCACCCTGGCTTGCATTGCATCCAGTAAATTATCTCCCTGCTCTGTTGCATTTGTAGACTAAGGGGCAGCAGGGCCCTGGTTGATGGTGTCTCTCAGCAGCTTAATTAACAGAGTGAGCTTGCGGTCGACGATATGGATGGCATCCTGTACCCTGGTAATGCGACTGTCCAGAGCATTGTTGTAGTCAAGGATCTTGGCCATCTGAGCGTCTGTTAAGTTCACTTCAGTGATGATTTTCGGCCGCTCCTTTTCCATGGACTCCAGCGCTTTGGCAATCAGTGTCTTTGTGCACCAGCTTTCCGCTCTGGTCCGCACGAACTGAGTAGCCCTCTTAGAAGGGGTGCCTGGATCTTTCAGCCAATCCACTTCTGCAGCAACCTCCTCCTCCATGCGACCTCTCTCTTCCTGTTTTACCTTTTCTTCCAATTCCGCCACCTTGCGCTTATGCTTGGCAGTGGCTCGGGTATCATACCCTTTCTTCGCTTCATAGAGGTCCTGATTCGCTACAGCGCAGCGACTGCCACCCGCGTCCATGGTTTTCCTTCTATACCTTCTCCCACTACAGCAATTATCGTTGGCGGACTTGTTCTCAACCTTCTCTTGATAAGTTGTGGGAAAAACAGGGTTGAGATATCTTGCTTTATAGCGTCTCTGATTATGAAATCGTCTAAGGATGGCTTCTGTCCCGCTCAAGCTTCGGGTACCGATGCCATAAATGGGAATTAGGTTCGCACAGGCGAGGCCGTTGCAGGATGAATCAAAGAGGAGGTGGCTGCTCATGACTTGATTACCTTGATGCCAAGTGTGCTGTACGGTTGAAAGATCGTTACGGTGATTGGATGTAGCGGGGGTGCTCTGTGTTGCAGCTTGCTGATTCCCCCTGTTCCGAGCTTCGATCCCCTCTGCTTCTTTAAGGTTTGACATAAATGCTTTGGGTACCTTGCCATGCGAATTCCTGCCATATGTAACTGATTGGCCAATGCTGATGCAGTTGGTACGATAAGTTGAAATGTGATGATCGATTCTTGTGCTGGCATGCCGCCGCCGGGATGTCCCCTGTCCTGGTCGTCCTGTCATTCCATCATTGTGGTCATGATTATCGCTGATGCCAATGATATTCTCATTCCGGTTCCTGGCTCTGGATCCGTCACCCCTTAGGATGAGTCGGCTTGGATATTGTCCTTTTCTGCCAACTGTGCACATGTCACCTTGAGGGTTGGGCAGTTTACGTCCTGCCAACAGCTGTTCGTGATGAGGTGCGGTGTGTCAGCCTCGTGGTTTGCCAGGAAATCGGCCAGGCCATTTGCCTTTCTTCTGATAGATTGGAAGACAATGCCTCTCAGATCTGCTATCAATTCCGCTATACTCTCGGTAGCCTTCGCCAGTCTCCAATGTTTGGTTACTTTACTGGTTCGAGTTCCTGCTTGAAGGCGCTTAGCCGCAGAGATTGCCAAAGAAGAATCCCCCTCCACTATGAAATTACCCTGTCTGAAGGACCTGAGGATCTTTAGACCTTGCTCCATCGCTGCGAATTCTGCTTCATTGTTCGTGCATTCCCCCAACGACCTGCAAAAAAAGTGGATTATATCTCCTTTATGATTTCGAATGGCTCCTCCGATTCCTGCTATACCTGGGTTACCCCTCGAAGCTCCATCAAAGTTCAATTTGAGGCAGGCTTCCGGTGGCAATTGCCAGCTGTGAAGTTGAGAGGAGGTGTGGGCTCTGTTTTCTCCGGAGGGACAACTGCTGATGGCTTCCAGTTGAAATTTCTTTAAAATGCGTAAGTCCTTTCCCGTTGGTTTATCATTTGGATCAACTTTGCATTTTTCCTGAACCAGCTGTTTGATATTGATTAATATGGAATCTTTTGCGCAATCAATATTACGGTTCTCTTCTGTGAAGATTCATCTATTCCTTTCTTTCCATATTGTCCAAGTAATGAACCCTGGGGTACATTTCCAAATGCTGTCCACTCTGTTGATCCTAGAAAAGTTTCTTCTCCAGTTGGTTATAGAGTCCTGAATGGAGTCCCTGTTCCGATCTGTGTCTTCCATTATTGCTTCCATCCACATCCATAACTGGGATGCCCACTCACAGGAGTTGAATAGGTGATTCATCGTTTCCTCCTCCTGCAGGCACATGGGGCATCTCGAGGGACCCTGAAATCCTTTTCTCAGTAGGTTCTCCCAAGTAAGAGTCCTCTGCATAAGAAGCCACAGAAAGGTTCTTATTTTCGGCCATTGAAAGTTATCCCAAACTTTATCGGCCCATGGCATGGTGCCGGGCTGTTCTTCTCTTTCGATAATGCTTCTTGCTTCTTTAAGCGAGAATTCCCCATTTCCTTTTGGTCCCCATCTGAGCTTGTCATTTTCAACAGCTATTCTGATCTTTCTTTTGAGAATTTGTTGGTTTAGATCGTGGATGACATCATGAGGCATTTCATTTTGGTCTGGGTTGAAAACTTTCCATTCTCTCCACTCCGGGTCTTCACTGGAGGCGTTCCAGTAGTGATTGACTCTGCTATGGCCCTCTGTTTGGTAAGCTTGCTTTAAGGGTTGGAGGGTGGGGGATTCTAATTTCGGGGACTGCTGCCAAGCATCCTCCCAGAAGAGAGGTTGTGTCCCGTTCCAAATTTCCCAGAAGCTATGATCCTGGACGATGCTTTTGTTGGCTTGAGCGTGATTCCATATAGGGGACCCATTAGGGGATTCTTGCATTCTTATGAGATCCAGAATGCACCCGGTCGGCCTGTATTTCTCCTTCCACAGATTGGCCCAAGGGAGGGTTGTGTTAGATATCCACTTCCACCAAATTTTGGCTCCGCAGACTCTATTAACTACTGAGGGATCAACCAGATTCAAGCCTCCCCTATTCTTTGGTCTGCAAAGTTTTTTCCAGGCCACCAGCGACCACTTCTTCTTCTCACTGTTTCCACTCCAAAGGAAAGAACGCTGAATACTTCTTATTTGATCTAAAATGCCCTTAGGAGCTGGAAGGATCGAGAGCATGTATTGGGGTATGGCTTGCAAGATTGCTTTCGTGAGAACTAGTCTGCCTGCAAAATTCAGGGCTCTGTTAGTCCAATGTTTGCACCTCCTTTCCATATTGGCAAGGATTTTCTCCCAATGCGCCTTTTGCCAAGGTTTGAGGGTGAGGGGGGCACCAAGATATCTGGAAGGTAAGGAACCAATTTTAAACCCCAGCAGTCTGGAAAGATGAGATTGAACAGCTTGATGAGTGTTGAAGAAGAAAATGGTTGATTTGGAGAAGTTAATCTCCATACCCGAGGCTCTACTAAAGAGATGGAGAATATTTCTATACGCGGTGGCTTCTTTCACAGTAGGGGTTCCATGTAACATGGTATCATCCACGAATTGTTGATGAGTGGTGGCAGGGCATGATCTGATAGGCTGTAATCCTTTGATTTGGCCATCTTCTTTTCTCTTGGCGATTAATCTACTTAGGCCTTCCATTAGAATGACAAACAAAAAAGGGGATAGAGGGTCCCCTTGTCTTATGCCTCTTGAAGGGCTGAAGGGCGTGGAGGGCGTTCCATTCACTAGAATAGAATATCTCGGGGATTTAATAAGTGCTAAGATCCATTTGATCCACTGCTTGCTGAAGCCAAAAGCGTCTAAAATAGCTTCCAGGTAAGTCCAACTCACCTTATCATAAGCTTTGGATAGGTCCAACTGCATTAGCATTCCAGCTGCTTTCCTTGAATGTAGAGAGTGTATCATCTCCTGGGCTAGCAAAATGTTGTCCAAAATCTGCCTGCCTTCCACATAGCCGGATTGTTCCTGCGAAATGATGCCCGGGAGGATCATCTTCAGCCTGTTGGCAATAACTTTTGATATGATCTTGTATATAACGTTGCAGAGGGCTATTGGTCTGAACTTTTCCGGAGTGTTGGCCTCCTCTACTTTGGGAACTAGAGCAATAAAAGTTGAATTGAGTGATTTCAGGATAGTTTTAGATCTTCTTGAATCTTCCACGATCTCCCAAATGTCGTACTTGACAATTTTCCAGCAGGCTTTGTAGAAATTGATGGTGAATCCATCTAGTCCCGGCGCTTTGTCATTAGGCATACTCTTGACTGCTTCCTCCACCTCTTCCATAGTAATCGTTTTCCTTAAGGCCCAATTCTGCTCCTCTGTGATTGAGTTGGGAATGGCATTGACTATTTCTTGAATGGCTGCCTCCCTATTGATCTCCGGTTCTCGCACTATGTTGCTGAAGTGATTTGAAAGTAGATCTGAGATATCCTTATGATTTCTGAGGATTTCTCCTTCACTATTCTTCAGTTCCAGGATCTTGTTAACATTTCTGTAATCCATGGCCGATCTGTGAAAAAATTTAGTATTTTGCTCTCCTTCCTTTAGCCATAGCACTCGAGATTTCTGTTTCCATAATGTCTCTTCCTGCTTGCATCTATTGTGCCATTGTTGAGTGAGTTCTTTCTCTTGTGCAACTGAGTTCTCATCTCTTCTACCTGCCATCCCATCCTTATGAATTTGTTCCAATTTTTGTTCTATGGTTGCTTTTTCCTGAAATATATTCCCAAAAACTGTTTTGTTCCAGTCTTTTAATTTCAATTTGATGTTTTTTAGTCTTTGTTGCAAATTGAACATTTTGGACCCTTCTTCAACTAAGGGTTCTGACCACCATTTTTCCCCCATGGTAAGGAAATTAGGGTGTTCGATCCAAAACTTTTCGAATCGGAAGGGTTTGTTCCTGGGAGTTCCTGGAACCTCAACTATGAGAGAGATCGACCAGTGGTCCGATCCTCCACTGGGAAGAATGTTTGACTCCACGCTTTTTCCATCTAATAATAAATTTTCCGAGACAAGAAAGTGGTCCAGTCTTGAGGAGATCAAACTTTCACCTCCCCTTCTGTTGTTCCAGGTAAATTTACCTTGTTTGGGGTACACATCCACTAATCTTGCATTATCAATAAAATCTTTAAACTGTTCTCCATCCCTGTTAAGCTTCCGAAGCCCTCCTTTTTTCTCCATGAGGGAGGTGATCATATTGAAATCCCCTCCCAGGATGAAGTTTGCATCTGGGTGTCTATCCATGAGTTTATTCAAGGATTCTAGGAATACAAGTTTATCTTCTAACCTTTGAGGACTGTAGATATTGATGCAGAGGAAAGAGGAAGAATTACCTGTTGGTTGCATCTCCATGGCCAAGTAGTTCTTTCTTGCTTCAGCTGCGACTACCTGATATCGTCTGGTGTCCCAGAAGGTTGCTAAACCTCCTTCGCGCCCTTTGCTCTCTATCTCTAGGACTTCAAAATTTCTTCCTAATTTGCCTCGTAGCTTTTCTGTGAGATCTTTGTTGCACTTTGTCTCTTGTAAAAACAACATATCTGGATTATTTTTTTCCATCTGTCTCTTTAAAAGTCTTTGTTTATTTTGGCTATTCATCCCTCTTGCGTTCCAGGATACAATCTTCATGATTAACTAGATTTTAGGAAGGACGGGTACTCACTTAACTGCTTTATCTGACCTGCATTGATCAACATCTCCCCAAGCTCCTGCAAATGTTCTCCATTTGATTTGCGACCTCTGCGGCGTTTGTGTACTGAACCAGAGATTTTGCCTAGTGATGTTTTGTGTTGAAGGTTGCCTCCTTTGATGATGCCTAGTTTGTGCTTCTATTTCTCTATGATTTCTTTTTGCCATGCTATGAAGAGGTCCTTGACCGTTCTTATCTCTTCCTCCGGAATTGCTTCAATCCCGTTGGCTTTCCATTTGTCCACAAGTGCGGTTAGCTCTAAACCTGCCATTGCTAGTGTTTCATCTAGCTCCTGATCTTCACTTCCCGCTTCACTGGTTAACATCTCTGTTTCGTAGTCCGACTCCTCTGTTCTGTCTTGCATTTGGACTTCATCGCTAGGACTTCCTGTTTCTTTACCTTCCATTGGGGGGTGTTCCTGTCCTTCTTGCTCTGCTTCCTTATCAGTGGGGTTCTTTTTTTCCTCTGAGTCAGTCTCCAGGTCCAGATATTCAAAAGGATTGCTGAAGAGGTTTTTCCTTGTGTCTCCTCTGACATTCCTTCTTCTGTTGGCTCTTTGCCTGTACTTTGGTTTGATATAGTTGTTTTTGTCTTTGTTGATCTGGGTTTTGTCTTCTTCCGTTTCCTTTCTGTTCAAAGGACAGTCCCTCATCAGATGTCCATGCTCATGACACTTCCGACACCTGAAGGGTATTTTCTCATAATCTAACGCTTGAAAATATTCCTCATCCCTGTACTCCAGCCATACTCCTTCATGCAAAGCTCCAGATACATCCATTTCGACACAGATTCTTGCACAAGACGTGTATCTTTTCTGCAGGGTAGCTTCTAAAGCTTTGACAAACGTTCCGAGCTTGTCCCCTATTTGCTTCAAGGCATTCAACCCCCAGTAATCGATCGGGAGAGAAAAGAGTCGAATCCATACCGGGACTCGAGTGAAAGATTCTTTTTCCGGGACAAAGTTCTGCTGCCAGGGTCTCATATATAAACCTGCTGAGGCTAGAAAATACGGGCCACCCTCGAAAACCTTGTCTTTGTCTTCAATGCTAGTGAAGACGACAGTGAAAAAACCTCTTGCTCCTAGATGTAACTGCACATCTCCTTTAGGTTTCCACATCTGCCTTATCCATTGGCAGAGAGTCCTCTCCGTTGGCCAGATTCCCATGAATCTGCAGATGATGGCATGTTCAGCCATATGCTCCCTATAGGTTTGGATTTCCGGGTCAGAGATTGTCACCCTTAAACTGTCAGTTTTCTTTGGCTTACAAGCACTGCTAGTGGCCTGATGTCTGTTGGGGGGCGCGTTGGCTTCCCCCTCCTTCTCCGGTTGCTTCTTATTATTGTTTGTTTGTTCTTTGTCTGCTTGTGGTTCAGCTTCCTGCTTTCCTGAGGGCTGAAACTTCTCAGCGGTTTCGTCTTGATTGCTTCCCCTATCCTGTTCCTCTGAGAACCTGACTTCTGCAGAGAAAACAGTCTTGTCAGACATCATTGGTGTCTTCTTCTTTTTTTTGTTTCTGCTGTTCAACAGTGAGCTGTTCTGACCCTCTATTCTGACTCCTTCCTTCATGTTCTGATGTCGTTTCTGCAGTATGACCTGTTTGAAAGTAGGGGTCCCACTGGACCCCTCTGCGCCCATCCAGTCCGACAACAAACGCCCCTTTCGAAACAGTGCTGCCAGTCTAGATTTGTGGTTCTCCAGGCCTGTAACAGACGCTGCCCAGGCGGAACCCTAGATCATTACCTAAACCCTAACAGTCGCCATGAGAGCTATCTCCTTGGTTTAGGCTTCGACCTCTATTACACACACTTGAACATTGTTCACCCCCGTTACCCTTCTCTCACAGTTCATTGCACTATTGTATTTCTTCATATTTTCATTCCAGACCCACATTCAGTGAAAGTTAACTCTCTGGCTCAATGGACATGACCCTGTCTTAATCATCTAAACCATTTAAATATCTAACCAATCTGAGCTTAACCATAAATGTGGATACATTTGAAGTAGCACCCTTTGGGTTGAAGAATGTAGCACCCTTTGTGTTGAAGAAATACCAATCCTCAAGTGTGGGAAGCTTAGAGGAAGCGACAATAACATTGACATACCATATCCTTGAAATATTCTGAGAGGTCAATTTAGGTGTTAACAATTCTTTCTGACATCCTCGACGAGTACAAAGTCTCCATTCGAATTAGTTAGAAAAGTTATATTAATGGAATATATCCCACCTGAAGCTTCACCATGTAATGAAGCCCAATCCTCTTGAGTAACCATTGTTTCTACATTTGCTAATGATGGGAGCATGTAACTGTGCTAAATGAAAGAAGCTCTCACCTAGAGCCTCCCTATTACGGAATATCATTTTAAAACGATACACATGGTGTTGATCCATTTTGTGTTACTCTGCTTAATAGAGTCATTACCTGTTATCATCCAATGACAGATAGCCTCTTGTAATTGAGGAAGATAAAGAGATTTCAAAGTCAATAGCAAAAACAACAACACTACTTCTGATCCCTGTGTAGATCTCCCAATGTTCTTAACCTGACATCCTCTTCCTAGTGTAAACTCGAGAAGGCTCTTGATACGGAGAAACATTATTTTATCTTTCAGCAGCCAGAATCTGGTTCTATGAAAATCATTTGAGTGCCACAGCATTCTTCAATGTTATACAAAACCTAGTATAGAGCAATATATTTTCCCTTTATTATTATTATTTTTTTTTAATTCTGAAAATGGTATAAGTCAAATAAAGATTATTGTGAAAAAGAGACAATCTTGAGTATTGGAGATAACGAACATTTAATTGTACTTCAGTTAAACCAGTGATTAGAGAAGTGCATGTCACTTCACAAGTACATGTCCTAGTACTACTTATTAGAGAGAGCAGAGAGACTCAACTCATAAACACAAACACAGAACTTAGAACCTGGAACCTTTACAACTTGTCTTCATTCGTTGATTAAACAGATATTTATACACGACAGAGAAAGTTCTGGAGTTTGATTGGGGCGGTGGCTTCTTCAGGAAGCTTTGCCCATTGCCAATGAATTCTAGAACCTGCATTTAATACATCTGCTGCATTCTAAAACAGTCTAGCAACTATATTAATACTGGTGGTTGGAATTAATATCTTCCAATACTCCCCCTTAATTCCAACCATATGACAAATATACAAGACACTCTAAACATACTCTTAATTGACATGCTTGTTGGTCTAAGTCTCAGCTAGGCTTACAACAGAACATTTCATTTTTGCCTTCTTGCTAAAGGGTCCATGCTTGTTCATTTTCCTTTGCTGGTGCAGTTTCATCTTCACCTTTCTGGGTTTACTTATGAAATTCCTTTGCTCCTTGCTTACGTACTTATCGTCAACAACCTCTTCTAGATTGGGATGCAATGCAAGATCCCGAACAAGGTAATCTAATTCATGTTCTCCCCACTTTCCATGCGGAACCGGCAAATGAGCCACCAAAATGTAGTCATTTTTGAACATGAGCGGCCTCCGAAGAACATCCATGGTAGTATCCTCCACAGTAGAAGTCATCTTGAAAGAAGATCCAATAAAACTTCTAACAATTGGTTTATGAGAGAAGCAAGTTTTACTCTGAGTGATTTCTTCAATAACATGAGTGATTTCTTCAACAACATGGGTGATTTCTTCAACAACATGATCTTCAACAACATGAGTGATTTCTTCAACAACATGATCCTCAACAAAATGACACGGTTTGTCAATGAACTCAAAAATACTGCCAAACCCAAATGGGTTCATGAGAAAATGATCATCGAAAGGATCATTGTCAAAAAAGTCTAAAAAGATAGACATATCAGCTAGCCTTAAATTTTCCTTAAACTCTGGCGAGCTTTGACTTCATAATAGCACCACTCTTGGAATAGCACCTCTCGGCTCTGCCTCTCACTTCCCCGGATGGACACCACACTTTCGCTACCCCACTCTTTTGATCAGCGTTTTCCAACAACTAGCTCTCCTTCTCTTAACACAACACTCTTCTTTTAACACAGCCACAGATGCTATGGGCCACAACAGGCACAAGCAGGTTCACTAATCTTCACGTTCCTGACCCCCTCTGGAGCTGCAATGACACAAACATCACACAGCGCTATGCACAAATAAAATACTTGGCTCTCCATAGGCTGGTGGTCACAAACGGTGATCACTAACAACACTCTCTTGAACAAGACACACGCTCATCACGACAACGATAAGATCGAATCTCCAAGTAATCTATTCATCTCTCTTAATGATTTGATTCACAAACCATGCTTTGTGACTCGACGCTAAGCAGATCAGTTTCAACTCATAAGAATCAAAGTGGTTAGCTCCTGCACCACTACAGTGACTACACTTCTTGCTTTTCTTTCTCAAGGATAGTGATTCACATACAAAACATTACCCAACATCCACCACGAGAGCTCACAAAAACAACTCTTCAATTACTTGACAATAAGAAGCCTCTCCACGCACTTAAATTTTTCTCGCTGGAACTCATAGTTCCCACACAACTCAATTTTGGGCTCTCAGATTCGATAAGAGCAACGCTGCTTCAAATGGCATACGCAGCCCTCGGCTCTCCTCAACACTTCTTTCTCGGTGCTCCTCGATGGCTAGATCCGGCTTTGACAACTCTCGACTCACAACACACTGCCCCCAAACCTAACAGCATTGTAGGTCGATCAACGACTCCTCAATGCCTCCATACCAAAGATACACAACAACTCTTTCTCAGAATACAAAAAACAGGGTACGCACAACCTGGTGCACTTCTCCCACTCTCATACAGAACTATATCACTCTCCACTCGGCATTCACACTACCGAGCCTTCAGGACTCACTAGCACTCCACGACACCAAGCAACTTGGGCTTCACACAACCCTGCAACAACTCACACAGAAATTATTTTTTTTGCCTCTGTGCAACGCTCAATGTCTACTCAAAATAGAGATGGATTCCTCAAGTGCTTATAACAACACTATAACAACCACAGTAATGCGGCTCTTCACATAATTGCGCCAATCTTGGCATCCTCCACAGGGAGTCAGTTCAACAACAACTCTTCTAATGGTCAGCTTGATCTTCACCTCCGCTTAGAGCACAGTGCGTTCTTTTACTCAATGGCATCACAACAATGCCTACTTAGCACTCAGTCACACCAACTTTGGCAAGCAACAATATCATACACAAGAACCGAACTAGAACTGGAGATAAAATGATTTGAAACCAACAACTTTGGATTTCATACAATGAACACACACTCACACCGGCTCTGAGCATGATCTCTTATGAATGGACCACACTACTAACATAGGAACTTCAAATGGGCGCTTGTCCTTCTTGACAGCCCTTGATGTTGCAGACACAACTCAGTGAACAGCTCCAGCACTACGCTCCAACTCAAAGCACACAGCTTTGTGACCTCACACAGTGATATCTCCACACACACTAAGCCGAAACCCTCACAGAAAACACACAGACTTTGATTACCCTTCACACCACGGAGCACTCGCGACCCTGGCCAAATACAGCTGGCCAAACACAGCTCACCTGAGCTCTGATACCAAATCAGAGATCATGTATGAAACACAGAACTCAGAAACTTAGGACATGGAACCTTTACAACTTGCTTTCATTCGCTGATTAAACATATATTTATACAAGACACAGAAAGTTCTGGAGTTTGATTAGGGCTGTGGCTTCTTCAGGAAGCTTTGCCCATTGTCAATGAATTCTAGAACCTGCATTTAATACATCTGCTGAATTCTAAAACAGTCTAGCAACTATATTAATGTTGGTGGTTGGAATTAATGTCTTCCAACACTACTAATATCCCTTTACATGATACAGTTAAGTGATGACTATGTGGTCAATTAACTAGAACTATGTGTTGGTCTTTTTAGTGCATGTTCACATCTCTGTAGATTCTCTTCTATATTGGTACAGCCATGTACAATATATTGCATTGACTAGTGTTCTGCCATAATTTTCCTTTTGGTGCATAAAGATAATTCATTAATTTTTTTTATTTATCAATCTTTTTTCTTCTTTCCTTGCAAGTTTTGCTCATTGTTTTCTGGCTTGATCTAATCTGTGCAGTTTCAACTACAATTTCACATGTTACTGGAGCACATTAGAGCTCAAAAGAATGAACATAAACAATTGAAATGCAAGTACTGAAGATTGGAGCTATAGGAAAGAATGGAGTTTTCACCTTCCTCAATTCTCACACCATATAACTATTTTGAATGGAAGCCAAATATTCCTCATAGCCATGGCAATAGAGATTGAACTAAATTTCCTAGTTGAAAAGTCCAAATATTCCCACTGCATCTACGAGGCAAGGCTAGTTTGAAATCTAATTAGCAATCCAAAGGAAAAGGGAATCTAAAAGAACCAGATCCAAGAAAGGGAGGCAATCCCAAACCTTCAAATGAATCTACCAGCTTGAAGGAAAGGAAGGGTGGGAAAAGGAAATCAAAATGCAGCTATGCAATCATGGTTACCATCCAGAATAATCATGCATGAAGAAGACAATTGATCTCATAACATAGACTCTTCTGCAAAACAATCATACTAGCTATATTTTAGAGAATGCCAAGTAGGAAGAAAGAGCACCATTTCTATTCATTCTTGGTGCATGGATCATAAATTCTGGAACTTCACATCACATGGTAGTCACAAAAGATGATCTCTCATCCTTAAAATAATATGTTGGTCTGCCTATTCTCATGGGAGATGATTCTCTAGTAGAAGCAGCTGAACAAGGGAGGTTAGATCTTGGAGATGAAAGTTTTGAAAATGTCTTGAATATTCATAAGTTTTCAGTTAATATTCTCTCCATATACTGATACCAAAAGGAGAGTTGAATTCACCCTAGATTTAGTAAGAATATATCACATGCAAAATAACTCCAAAATCACAGTTTTTAAGGTAAATCAAATTCACAGTTGTTAAGGTAAATCAATAGTCTAGTTTATATATTTTTTCTAAATTTGTTCCTTAATCAAATTCCACTTTATTACTCACACATGCAAATGATGAAATTGGAATTTGGCGGGAAATGTTTAGATACTTAAAATTTAGATACATGCCACAACTTAGACAATCCATTAACATCCGGCTTAATATGAACCTCAATTCCTTATTGTATGTATAATAGTGAAAAGGACGCTTAAGAATAAGAAGAAGAGGGAATCTCAAACCTGAAATCATCATTTTCCTCCATCGTTGTTCCAAATTTTTTATGTAGTGACGGAGATTCGCTAAAAAGCGAAACTCCACGAATCGTGATTTTAATGGAAGTTTTTATTCCGAGTCCAAAGACCTTGATTTTGAAGCAGAACATTATGAGAAAGAAGATGAGTGGAGGATTGTTTCCTAGCCTAAATAAACCATCTAAATGTGGGTTTAACAAAAGAAGAGTTTTGGAAGAAATACATCCGTTTGTGGGTTTAACAAAAGAACAGATTTGGAAGAAATACAGCCGTTGCTTGAACGCTTTGATCGAGATAATTCATTCTGGAAAGGACTTGATAGCCAACACTTTTTGAGAGTCATAATATTTCTTATTTTTCAATCCAACGAGAAAACCAACATGCAACGATGGTTGAAATGATAGCTTTGGATACTACGTTTTTAAGGTTGTTTATGACACTTATGTGGAGGATTGTGAA
Source organism: Pinus taeda (assembly GCA_000404065.3). Lineage (NCBI taxonomy): Eukaryota > Viridiplantae > Streptophyta > Pinopsida > Pinales > Pinaceae > Pinus > Pinus taeda. The sequence continues at coordinate 52,337 of APFE030781303.1, forward strand.
GAAGAGTATTCGAACGTAAACAAACTTTAATCCGCTTTTGGTAAGCACATTTCTAATTTTCATGACAGGAAAGGAATAGGGCATGGATAGGCTGAGAACCGTTTTTTAATGTAAATTTACAAGTTTTATTTAAATTTCGAAGTTTTTAGATTTTTCAAAAACTTATTTAAAATTGGTATAAGATGGTACTTAAAACTATAAAAAATTAGGACACTTTAATGTTTTTCAAATTCTAGTTAGGGTAAGCATAACAAGTTAGAGTGACACCAATTATCTCAGTCTTAGTTAGCCATTCTTAATTAAGTATCAAACCCTAGCTATAGGGCTTCGTGGTTAGGAATCATTCCTAATTAAAACTAGTCGCTTCACCAAATATCCACAACAAACTAATATACACAATAGCATGTCCTCTTTAGCACCTACACTTGCATCTCACAAGTGTACATGAACAACCAAGATATTATTCCACTATATTTTCCACTTCTAGCATTCCAAACAGTCCTCGGGTTTTCAAGGCCACAAAATCCTAGCCGCCTTCTCTCACAATAACAAAAAGAGCAAGTGCTTGCTTTGGTCCTCGATGATTTCTCCCAAGTTGTATCTCTTTGTCTTCATAGGCAAAACCCTAACCCGAACACCTTATTTCCATCATCACAAGAACCCTACCACGCTAACAAGAGTGCAAAATACAATTAAGAGTGGCTACATATGAATGAAAGTTCACTCAAGTTGTCATCTTTGAGATACTATGATGTGAATGAGCAGTGTCATGAATGAAACTGTTAGACCCCTATACTACTAATGTAACCCCTTATTATTATTAGTACAACCCCCTTATTATATTGATGTACCCATGTAGTGCCCATATTGTTACTATTGTGTCTCATAGAAGCCCACTATTGTTATTATTGTGCCCTTACATTATTATTGTTATGTAGGCTCTGATTATATAATGACCCCTTAGACTCCTATATATAGAAAAGAGGTCTTTTTCATTTGTATCATCCAAGAATTGTTCATTTATGTAATGTAAAGGAGGTTGCCCCCTCGAAGAGGCTGAATTCTAAGGCGTTGATCTATCTTTTCTATCTTTTCTTAAGTTGGTTTCATAACATTTGGTATCAGAGCTTTGGATTCTAGGGTTTCGCTGCTCCAAACAGGGCATCGTGGAATTTTCGCTATAACTTTTGTTCGGTGACGTTTCAGTAGTCGCAAAAAAAACCCATTTTATAAGAAATTGCGCTGAACCTTGGGTCCGAATTTCAGAGCTTTTTGCGCGATATTTGCGGAGATATGATCTGAGGAAGTTGGTCTTTTTAGAGACTCCTGAATTACATTCAAAACAGGTGACCTGGGGAAAATCATCATAACTTTCTCTTTGAGCATCCGATTGACATTTCGTAAGAAGGTATAGAAAGAGGATGGACTATAGTTTCTTGTGTGCATTTTTCAGATCCAAAGGTTGAAACAGTGACTCGTGGCACATCGTACAAATTCGCTCTACTGAACTAGTCTATAATCAAGTCACTGTGGGAGATTTCGCATAACTCTTCCTTGGAGAA
>APFE030781307.1:0-14600 GCA_000404065.3 Pinus taeda
TTTTTTCATCTGGAATGGTTAACTTGATTACCCTTTGGTAAATCTCATAAACTTCAGTATACTTTGCAAATGTTGGCTTTACTATGAAGATATCATTTACCTCATGCTGGATAAAGAAGTCATTTCCCACTGTCTCTAAAAATTCTCTAGATGTCATGATGCCTTTTATACCACTGAATTTAATACTGCTTCTAGCTACTTCCTTCATCTTTATAACATAATCTTCTTGAGAAATCAATTTTTCATTAATCACATATATGTTTGGCAACCCTTTCTCTTTTAATGCTTCAATCCTGTTGGAGAATTTGTTCACTCCCAACTCTAGCGTTTCACATTTCTCCTCCAATTGATTAATGAGATTTTTTTAGTTAAAACCTTCTTGACTTACAAGATGGTTGCACTCCTATCATTAATTCCTAACTCTTCAAGTTCATACTTATTCTTTGAATTAAGGAATTTTATGATGTTGGAACCTTCTATAGGCATGTCTCCCAACTTCTCCCTTACTTCAATAATGGTTTCAATGGCATTTTGTATCAATTCCTTCTGTTCAATAATGATTTGGATGCATGGCCAAATCTCATTCATGGAGTCCAAAATATCCATCCAAATGGCTTCCTTGGCTTGGGCCAAGGTTTGAACAATTGTTGTATCCTTCTCCACCCTTTGTAACCTCTCTAGCAACCTTTGTGAATTATGTACTTCAACCAAATGAGAAGCTTCAGTTTTGGCTTTCTGTTCTTGCAAAGCTTTGAGCTACCCATGCAACTTCTTAAATTCTTATGACTGGATTGACATATTTTCCAGTGTATTTTTCACCTGCTTAGCACTTGTAGCTTGATTTGAAGAGGTTGTTACAGTTGCAGTTCCTGTAGCTGGGATTTGAGTGATGGGTATAACATCCAGGGGAACTGTGGCTAACCTTTGACTATGTTCTTTCTCTTTGATTATTTTCTCCATTTCTACCTCCATCTGTCTGATCTGAACATTCTACTCCATGATTAACTTCATCATGTCAGCCTTTTGTGTCTCATTTTCTTCAATATATTTAATCAAGGGATCCTCTGTGGCTTGTAGTTACAGTTGCTTTCTCAATGTTGAAATGTCAATATTTTTCTTCTTGATGATCTCCTCTATAACGTTTATATCTTTAGGATCATATCCTATCTTGACTACCAAATCCTCCAAAGATTTGATTCTATTGTCCTTTGCTAAAGAATATATCTTCTCCATTTTTAACTGGGACTGAATATTTTCATATGAAACCTACAACTTTGATAATGACATAGTATTATTAATTAAGGTAGAGGAAATCATCTCACCAATATGTTTATGCATCTCCATTTTATCAATGGGATGGATATCTTTGGTGTTGACTTCAAAAGTTGTGCTCTTGTAATCTGCAGGTGTCTTAGGATGTGGATTTTGGGCCTCAAGGAAGGCCACCTGCATCTTTCCTTGTTCTGTATCAAAAATTGACAAAATTCCACTCTGTGAACTGGAAGTCTTCTTCCAAAACTAAGTTTAGGTGTTGTTCTTAACAATTTCATTCTTAAGTTTGATCTCCCGATAGCTCTCAAAAACACTTTTTTCCTTTTCTCCTAGACATCCTACAAAACTACCTCTGTATCTTTTTTACCATGTGATAGTGAAGGTCCAGTAGGAGATGTAATAAACTTGCTTCTTGTAGATGGTGTTTCTCCAATTATGATGGCAACTTGATCTTCTGCCTCATTTTCTGCATCTCTCCTTTGAGTCATCTTAGCTCTTTTCCTGTAACTAATTTTGAAATCCTTGGCCTCACTACTTGTTGTTGATGATGATCCCTCCTCTCTCCGTGTTTTACTTGTTTTCTCTTGAGTAGTGGGGGTATATAAATTTGAAATAGAAAACAATTTCTCCTCAGTTTCCTTATTGTATTCTCTACCCATACTGACTAGTTCACATATTTTTCTATCTCGGGCCTTGGGGTATGGATATATGGAGTAGTTTTGTTTTCTACTCTTAGATTAGAAATGATACCCCAAGGGTCATAAGACCATGTGAAACTTAGGATGAATTTCATCTACTTAAGGATTTTATCTGCCTCTTCTCCTACTGACCTGGTATTGCATTTGAAAGGGCCCACCTGTGTCTTTATATGAAACTGAGACTTCTTCTTTGCCACCAAAAAGTGAATATCATCTGTATTTATCATTTGTTTGATATATTCAAGGGAAAAAATCCTCATGGGGAGGTATTTTGGGAGCTTGTATGGTGCTAAATCACATCCATAAACTCTTATTTTCATGTAATTATGGTATAAATACCAGTGTCCTATCTTGGCCTAATCTGTCAAATGTAGAATCCTCTTGATGTCTTCATTGATTCTGGGTTGTTCTGAGTTGTTTAGGATACTCATAGCTGGATGAACAAACTCTTCAATGAACTATTTATAGGATAATTTTCGCTTCTCTTTCATCACTAAATATTTCCAAAATATTACAGAGTGTTGGTTTCCCTCTTCATCTAGCTTCTGCATGGAAAAGGTGAACCTGTCTGTTTGATTGCTTATGTCATATTGTTTGTCATATGTGCCAAAAAAAATATTTTCAACTATATTTGATTCAGGAATCACCAATTGGCTATCACATTTAGGACTAACATAATTGCCTTTTTCAGCAGGACTGATAGTGATTATGATATCTCTTTCGGCGAGCGATCCTTTGATTTTAAATAATGTATCAACATATTTACCAAAGGTTTCAGGAAACCTTTCATCTCTCATTTTTGGACTACACTCAATTTATTTATCGTCAACGGTTGACTCCATTTTACTTTGTTAAGATGAACTTGGGATTTTATTTATTTATTTATTTATTTTTAAAGTAATTCCTTTATTTCTTATACATCTTTTTCAAATATTCTCCTTTAATGTGGATTGTTGAAAACATGAATACCCTTTTATTAAAAAAATACTCCTTTATATTGTTGCCCTCTATGTATGTATGTATTTATTTATATTAAGACCCCTTGTCAAAATAACTTTATTACCTTATAATAATAATAGTTTCACTTCTTCTTTTTAATAATAAATTGGTCCCCTTTTTGATATACTTAATTACTCCCTTGATAAATTTTTAATGTCACCCCACTTAATGAATATAAAGGTCACATCTTTTCATATGACACGGTCACGATGTTAAAATACCATGGGCTATTACCATGGGTTGTTTTTAAAACCTTCATTAAAATGTTCTCCACGTAAAAAGTAAAATGTATTCCTTTTGTTTTTTGTTTTTTATTTTTTTAACTTTTCAAAATACCATGGGCAATTACCATGGGTTGTTTTTAAAACCACAAGCTTCTCCATGTAAAAGTTTTAAATATACTTGGAAAGATTCCCTCTTATCTTTATTATGCACTTATTTTATTTATTTATTTATTTTTATATGATTTTTTTTTTTTTAATTAATAATCTTTAGTATTATTGTTGTTTTATTATATATATATATATAGCCAAAGGCCTGGTAGCGAGACAAAGAATCCCCAAATATTTAGCGAAATTTTGAACTGCAACAACAATAAATTTGACAAAGAGTTGATAGCCAAAGACTTGGATCGGAGAACGAGCTTTGTGCACCGGTTAAACCACCTAGAGGACCGAACTGCTCTGATACCAAATGAAGCAAACAAAGTTCCTTCTATAAATTAATTACTCCAGAAAACTTGGAATATGAAGTTATCCATTGAGGATATAAATATTATATTAAATATATGAATAAGAATAAGAATAAATGAATGCTTTACAATGAGAATGAGAGGCTTGCTTATATATGAAGCAAGTGTCTCTTCATGAAGAGTCATGTCTTATTTAGACATGTCTCTTCAACCTAATTACTAGTTAACTAATCATTATTTACGATTATTATTGTTTACAATATTTATATATTTTATTCGTTACAACCTATTTAAGCCATATGAGACAAAACAATTTTTTCCAGATGTGTCTTTTTATAATTCTTTTGAAACTTAGGATAAAGGGGAAATAAATGCATTTATAAAACCAAACTATTCCTGCCTACCCTTTTAACTTTATTTCTTTTCTAAACTAACATTTTTTTTTTTCTAAAGGGGTGCATTTGGACTAGCAAACCCATAATTTATTTCTTGTATGGAAAATAAAAAACTACTTAAATCCTATCACTTATTTCTCCTATTGATTCAAATTAAACAATTGAACCAATGCCATTTTCTACCTAGCTACTGATTTACCAAGATTAAACTATTTGGCAAATCTTTATTCTCTAATCTAATTTACAAAAATTCAAATATGTTTAACCATGATTATATTGTATTATTAAACAAATAACTAGTCATTATGGCATTTTAAACAAGATGCACACAACCTTTCTTTACCAATCAGGAAGAAAACTAGTTATCGGTAGTGGCATTTGAATTTTCAACACTTTCGGTATTATTTTCTTTTTGTTCTTCTTTCTTTGATGGGGTTCTATATTTTATTCTTTTTTCAATGTTTTTTGTTTTCCTTTTTCTTTTGTTTATATCCTCTTTTCATTTTTATTATATTTTTCTTTTGGAAATCATTCGCAGATTGACAATTATTTACAATATGAGATTTTTGAGATAAAATACTCAATCACCTTGAGATCCTATAAATTATAGGACCCTAACAGATATAACCTTAGAATTATTCATAGTGAGTAAATATATGGGAGATATAAAACTTTACTATGAAGGATTTTAAAAACTATGCTAAAACTCCACCTAATAAAGGTTGATTTGCATCTAAGTAAGTAGTTAGATATAGAGAAAATATTATATTCTAAGTAACAAAGTCCAATAACTGATTAGTTATTTTTATGGTAAATAAGGCCTATTTGGCAAGTCCTAGCTTAAGAAATCACATATCTTCCTTCACATGCATTAAATAGAATTCACCCATGTTACCTTTTAAGGTTACACTAAAAGTGTTCACACCACATTTGGGGGTGCTTCATAAAAAATTTGGGGTACATGGTGAATAATCAAACCTTTGATGGTATGTGATGGATTTACACATTAGAGATGATACATGATGGATTTCACATTGGATATGGTTCATGATGGATTTTCATATTGGAGATTGCTTGATCAATGGTTACTTGAACTTGTCTAGGGCATGACCTCCCTACAGAATTGGATATATTCAAACAACTTGGTGACATTCTTTATTCTAGCCACATGGGGGAGGTTTCTTGCATGGATAATCCCCTACATTAGAGGAGAAGGATAATTTGGCATCTTCGAGAAAGGAATTATGCCTTAGACAACATGGGGTAGCTTGGATCCTTGCATGGAATCTTGGGGTTGACTCAAGGAAACCCAGGTCGTTATAGTGTTCATGCAAGGGAATTGACCCAATAGACTACATGTGTCACTGACCCAACTACCCTATCTAAGAAACATTGTCACAATATTCATATTTGATATGATAAAATCAAATTCTTTAAACTTGGATAATGTAATTCCTTTTAACCCATAGTTAACCAAGACCTACATATGAACCAAATGCATATGAACATGCACCACGTAATGTATTTCCTATTACATGATAAAACATATAACTATGAACATACATAGATACATTAACATAATTGTAAATAAAACACATTTCACACTCAACAATTAAACAAATAACCACATAATACAATTCTAGCTCTTATTTTTATAAATTTCCACAAACTGAATGTTGAGTAAGGATGTTCCTCCCAACTGGAAGTGCTTTTGTTCCAAGAATCCCAATAGAAAACCACCCCCAAGATAGGGATCTGACACCACAAGGGCTAACACAAGCACCCCAACTCTCATCTCAATACCCAATGGTACACAATTACCATTCAATAAAATAGCCATGCTAATCACTAGATCTCTTTCCCCCCTCAACTTGTAGAACCCAATAGGGGACCCCCCCTTCTATGTAACTATAGTCCCTCAAGTTAAGTCCCTCTACTAGGGCTCAGTGTTGGGTCACTAGGGATGCTTCCATGACAATTTTTCATTACTTCTCTATGTAATTTAGCTCTCTATAATGCCCCCCTCCTAGGTTTGGATACCCATACCAATTTGGTATAAAAGATTCAAACAATGGAAGAATGAGTGGTAGAGTCAATGAATTCCCAACTCTCTTGTTGCAAAGCTAAGAGCCTTGCATGCATGTAACTAGCCATTTGGCACAAGGAGAAATATTCTCTCAACTACTTGGTATAACACCAAAGATTGATCTATTATAAGGTCAAGTTACTTTAGAATATAATAAAAACATTATTTTATGGCTTTGGATTTGGCCCCTTTGGGAAGCCTTAGCCCCCTCTTTTTCCCCTTCCATGGAGTCATAGCCCCCCATACTATTTTAATCCCTTTATCACATAGCCAACATGTTGGCCTTTGCTGCCTTTTTTCTGTCGCAACAAGGGTTTTCTTTGCAAGTTCACTGGTTCGTGGGTTGTGTGTCGTCGGATGCGGTTTGTCGTCATTTCTTGATGTGTCATCATCCACAGTGAAGAGTTGTGGCGATGTGATTTTATACCCCATGTCATACTCCTTCACACAATATTTTCTTTGCAAGGCTCCTGCTTTGACTTTCTGGGTTTGTCATCTGCATCCTATGCCAACTTCGTGGCCTCTCGTTATGTAGCCCAGGCCCAATTTTTTATTTTTTCATACTTGTTGTGTGTCGTCGATCTGCTTTTTTCCTTTATTTTTTTACTCCCTACATGGGACCTTGGAGGGCTTGCGTGCCTCTAGTTTTATAGTCTTTGTTAGTTTGTAACATGTGTGCCAGATCTTAGCTTGGTGGGCCTGCATGCTAGTGATTTGTGACATTTCTTCAATTGTGGTTATGTGGTTTTGATATTAGGGTTTTTCCCTGCTCCCTATTTGATATTCATAGTTTTGTATCAAACAAGTATTTTCCCTGGTTGCATACACACTCAGTGTGTCTACAAACTGTAATTTTCATTCCCTATTTACATAATTAGAAAAACAATATATATGTATTTATGGTTTATGGATACTTGTATGATTTGAAGTATGTGTGTGTGTGTGACTTACAAAATTAGTATGTGGTTTAATAAACCACAAACATCTCAACCATCAAAATTATTATGGGATCACAACTCATGTAGGCCACACCAACCCTTAACATGGCTAGGCTTTTTAGTGTCTCCTCCCAACTACTATGAGTTTTGAACATTGGCTACCTTTTTCTTTTTTTCCTATGTGGTTCATGAACCCTGGAGATTGTTGACCACACCATGGAATATTTGTACCAAGTAGATATGCCTGAAGGGATCACTTCCTGCTGACTCAACCACAAAACATGACCTCGAGAGTGCTAAGAGAACTGAACTGGTGACCTCCCAATAGAAAAATTGCTTTAATGATAGGGACTCGACCAATTGAGTTAACCCTCAAGGCTTGAACCTTGGCTACCTTAGATAAGGAAACCCTCAAAATCTAATTATTCTATTAAAGACTTAACATTGCTTAAAAAAGAAAATTAGAAAGGGGCACAAGTTATCTGACCATTTTTAATGGTCCCTTTAACACATTCATAATTGTATAATTCATATAACAAAACTATAAAATTAAAAATAAAGTAACAACTTTGGAAAACAATAGGGAGTTTCCTACATCCATTAAGGCCTTCATGTGATTTCTTTGTTTTGGAACTTGTCTGGTTAATAAAAGTATATTAATCATTGGTTGTAATTTTATTTATGGTTTATAAGTTTGAATAGCAATTTTATTTAAATACTTTGCCAATTTTGTTATAAAGATGGTCAAATCCAATGGTTATTGATTATATATTTAGTATTTTAATATCTATTATATGCATTAAACTTGTTAAGAATATGAATAGGCATAATGGTTATAATATGTGTTTCCTCTTAAAAGATTATAAGTTCAAATATAGAAGGGATAAAATTTTATGAGCATCATAAAATAAGGTGGTGAATAAAACCTAAAATACTTTGCAAAAAAAATCTTAATTTACACTAGAGAAAAGAAAAAAAGAAAAAAAGAAAAAAAAAAAAAAAAAAAAAAAAAAATATATATATAATATAATATATATATAGTGGGGTAAACATTTATGGGGATTTGAACTTTGAATTCAACAAATTTACATAGGACTTTATAACACAAAAATCTCAAATTCCACTGCTCCGAAATAAACTAATGATAAAAACAACTTTATATAAATCAAAGCAATTAATTTTAATTAATAAATTAATAAACAAACCCTTGATCTAAGAATCATTAAAATCACAAATCCTTTAATTAAACTGCCAAACTAAAGTAGTCACGGAGTATTTATAAAATTTCATTATCATTTTAATAAAATGTTTCTTTTACTCAATTAATTTATATATAATCATTTTTATCAATTATAAATATTTAACCTAAATTTAATTATTTATTTATCTTTATTTTTTTCAAGGAAAAAACCATAATTTTTATTATGTAAATAGGGAATAAAAATTACATTAAGTAGACACACAATATGTGTACGTGGTCCTGAGTAAAATCATGACTGAAAACTAAGAAAAAATCAGATAAAGAAGGAATAGGGAATGAAACCCTAGGATCAATAATCCCTAAACTACAGAGCATAGAGAAAAAATTCAGGGCACACAATCTTGACCAAATAAAATTCCAAGGCATGCAGACCTGCAGAAATCCCAAATAGCGAGCGGAAAAGTGGCACAAAAGCCAGTCAATGCATGACATATCAGAAAAAGAATAAAAATTGAGCAAGAGACCCACACCATAACATGAGGTAGGAAGGCCCAACAACAAGAAATAATAACAATAAATCCAGGGACAAGCCACCAAGCTAACTCAAATTAGAGACCCATAACCAAGCCTTAAGAGAAAAGATAAATAATTGGCTATGAAGCTCAATGAGAGCCCGATAAAGACCTTACAACGAAATTGTGATGTTGACCACTGGAAGAAACTTGGAATGTGAAAATAAGAGGTTGAAAGATGACACGTCGAAAGCACTAGAGCAAAACCCGGGCCAGAGACAATGGTGGTGACATTGGCGGAGCATTAAGCCACTACAATGAAGGACACTACCAAAAAAACCCCAACCATCTCGAGAAAATCCCATTGCAAATGACGACATCAAAAACATGGTAAGGAAAGGCACGGAGAAGATACTCGAGTAGCAGAGTGGTCATCCAAACCTCCAACCCCTCAACTTTTCCACAGTGGCTAGCGATGACATGACAACTCTAGGCAACAACACCATATCAAACCACAACAACGTAAGACTTACCTAGCACATTGCATAAGATGAACCAAAAACTAGAAACAACTCTTGCAAGGTAAGAGAAAACCATGGTGGAAATGAAAATGAAAGCATGAACCAGGGTCAAAGTAGTTAGGGTATAGTCGCCCCAACACTGCTCCCTCAACTCCCAATAATACTCCTCCTTTACACTTAAATTTTTTGATTAACTCAAATAATAATAAATTAAGCATTCAACACATTCACACTTTTGAATAGACCAAATCAACTTAAATGTTAATTTAAAAATAATTACTAAAATATTATAATTATTAATAAATATTTATGATAATCTAAAAAGTCTATCCTATCTTTTAATATTATAAATATATAATATATATAAAAGTCAAAATTAATCAAACATAAAAACATTAACGTAAAAAATTTTAATTAAGATTTCAAAATTAAGTTAAGAAGACTTACCTCCTAAGGAATAATTCAAAATTCATTAAATATAATACTAAAATTAAAATTGTAAAAATACAAAATTATAATATATATATCTATCTATATATAATCAAAACATCAGACCAAGTCAAGTCAGTGGGTAAAATATCTATATCAAAGACCACTATTTCATTTTGTTTGATTATCTAACCCAACACACCTACCTCCCATAGCGTTACTCTAAAACATCCCACATGTTTTGAATGATTTTGTCGAACAAAATTATTTTAATTAAAACATTGTTATTGAGGACCACCATAATGGCATATATTTATATAATTCGAACAAAAATATTTTAATTAAAACATTGTTATTGAGGACCACCATGATTCAACATCTTTGACCATAATGGTACCAACTGAGATTGCATCATCCAAATGTTCCATTTAAATTTGACTTGACAAGATCCATGTGTATTTATTTATTTATTTTTTAAATAAGTTTAGATATAAGATCATGTTTTAATTTAAATAAAAAAAATTATAATGTTTATTATAAATTTAAGATTTAGTAATAAAGATATTCAAATGGGTGATATGTTTTTTGTTTTTCTTTAAGTCATGTTACAAGTGACATGGTTAGAAAAACAATTATATAATTTAAAATATATAAATAATGATATAAACCTAATGTAGTTTAAATTGAGTATGATTAAAAATAATTTTAATAAGTTTATTTTTTTATATACAAAGGAATATGTTATAAAGATTTAGGATTTAGAATTATTTGGTTAAGATTAAAATTTACTTTTTATCTAGTATTAATCAATCTATGTTTGGGAAGAATAATCAATAATAATTATTTCATCATTAATTTGACAACTAAATTATGTTTTATGAGAAAAAAAATTTGGCGTAAATCACATGATAATACATTTGTCGACGCGTTTCGAACCAACAAGCGTGGTTTATTGTCAGGACAAGTTGAAGAATCAAATCATGGTTGCATGTTAAATAGGGAGAGCAAATCTTCTAGCGGCTAGGTTTGACTGGAAAATGGCTATATCGAACTAGACTAGACCAACGACTATATTTGACCATGAAACAGCTAGATTTGACTAGCCAATTGGACTGGTCCAAGAGATGGGGACCAGGACTAATATTATATTTGATCAAATTACTTAATTATAATAATATTATTAGATAAATGGAGAAGACTAAACATCACGTTTTTATTGAGGAGGCCTGTGTTATTGCTAAGGTTGCACAGTTTCATCACCAAAAATTTAGGGAAGCCATTGAGATTGAAAAAAGGCCAAGCAAACTCAAGAGATGATGGCTGGAAGATCAATAGTTGTTGGATCCCTACCCTCTCTTCCTAGTCGTTTCTTCCCCCTCGCCTTTGGTTGGTTGTTGTTTCCTTTTTTCATTTCTTTAATTTTTTCGGTCACCTGCCTTCTTTCTCCTGGCCCCCCTCCCCCCCCTCAATTAATGACTTGAAGTAATTGTCTATTTCCTTTCTCTTCCCCTATTATCATGTAGTGAAGTTTTTAACTAACCCATTTTCTTTCTCCTTAATTCCTCTTTGATTTTTTGGTATTTTTGGAAATCTCCCTCATTTTCTTTTCCTTATATTTATTAGACAGTGTTTTTCATAACTAACTAATGGGTTAAAATTATCTATTATAGATAGTTATTGATCTAAAATTTAGATTTAAGTAGAAAGTCCAAGTTTACATTAAATTGCATAACTAATAAATTTATATTAATAAGTTACCTAACCGTTTTTTTAAAAACCCTACCGTTAATAATATAAATATATAATAATAATATAATATAATTAATCAAACAAATAATTAATTTTATAATATTATTTATATTAAGGATAATAATAAATCCATCATATTACTATAATTATAATCCTTACTAATAATATGTTTAACATAATATTTAACATTTTAACTCAATTATTATTATTATTATTTCCCTTACGATTTCTTATTTTTAACACAAATATGTTAACATATTACTTAAATAATAAACAAAACCAACAAAAAAATATTAAAAATAATATTCGTATGTAGCGTTTCATAAATTTATCATTCTAAACTTTAATAGCATTAAGAACATTAAAAAATATATTGATATTAAACACTAATAATACATTGAATAACTATTTATCTAATAATATTATTATAATTAAATAATTTGATCAAATATAATATTAGTCCTGGTCCCCATCCCTTGGACCAGTCCAATTGGCTAGTCAAATCTAGCCGTTTCATGGTTAAATATAGTCGTTGGTCCAGTATAGTCTGATATAGTTGTTTTCCAGTCAAACCTAGCCGTTGGAAGATTTGCTCTCCCTATTTAACATGTAGCCATGATCTGATTCTTCAACTTGTCCTGACAATGAACCACACTCGTTAGTTCGAAACGCGTCGACAAATGTATTATCATGTGATTTATGCCGAATTTTTTTTCTCATAAAACTTGATATAGATCACAGAAATGCAAGGACTAAATTATGATCATTTTGCGGCTATTTAAATTTAGAGTAGTCTAACTAATAAACAAAATTACCCTTTTAAAAGTATTTTTTCCAATAAATTTTGTCAAAATTCTATAAAGATTTTTAAGAATCACAAGTTCAAGTTGTTTAATTTGCAAAATTCAAATACCCTGAAATTTTTTCAAGAGATAAATATATTTATTTATTTAAATGTATTTCAAATAATAAAAAAATTACAATGGAGATTATACATTTTAAATAACAAAAAATTCTTAATCTCACTCAAAATTAATTATATTATATTACTCATTAGAAGAAAAAGAAAACTATATTACCTATTAATTAAACTCCAAACTCTAAAGGTTTTAAAATTTAAAGCCCAAAGTAATTCCAACATAATCTTAAGCTGTTAAAATTTGAAATTAACAACGAACCCGGAGTTGATACATGAACCATTACAAATTCATTGCAAGGTTGCCGTGTCTCCTCATAAATATTTTTTAAATAATAATAATCGTTGGACTATTTAAACCTAAAGGCATTACATAATAAAGGCATTATTAAGAGAGGGCCCATGTGTGTGGGCGATATAATCAACGGCCACCACTCCAAACGGGAGAGCATGAGTGGAAGGCAAGCAGTGGTTGTCTTGATTTTTGAGCGGTAACTACCGATGATTTGTCAATTGTAGGGGCATTAGCTATGTAGACATGTTGTTGCATCGTAGGGTCTCTCCATGAGTTCTCCTCTTTTTTACTCGTGCTTGCTCATGGTTCAATAAGTTTTCCTCCCTTTGTTTATCAGTTTATATATAGCTGTACCAAATATATATCATAATCTAAGTTGCAGGAAAAAAGAATAGACCAGAATTGGTTTTCATGCCCTCTGTGCTCAATTCTTGTAATTTTCCATGTTTTCCTCTGGATCAGTGATGAATATGCATTCTTAATTGCGCATGTTTAAGTTATTCTCTTCACATATGAATGTTGTCTGGGAATTCTTCATTGCTCCTGGTCATTCATCCACTTTTCCTCTTTGGCTGGATGAGAGATCCTTAATTGCCTCTCATTCCCTAACCTCCATTTCACTCTTTTTCCAACATAAATCATTGTGCCATGTGTAGCTATCCTGCTCCATATTCCCTTCTTCTACCAAAGAAAAACACCCTTCAGTTCACAGTCATGACTCCATGCCCAATGGTTTGAACTTCTTACACTTTGCATGTCATCTCTGTTTGATTAAGATCAACCATTCCACTAAACCAAATCAAAACCCATGTGCATCATATCTAGCCTAAAATCATCCCTTAAACAAAGTTAAATCCTGAAGAGAGAGCCCTCTCTCACTGTTGGTAGGCTAGGACCTGCAGTCCAAAGATTGGTTTGTGGTTACCTCGGTCGTATTCCCTTGGGAGTCAAAGGGAACAACCTGAGTGATAACAGGTATGATTATCAAGCTTGACTTATATAAGGCTTATGATCAATTAATTTGGCCATACTCATTTCAGGTTCTCTATGCTTATGGATTTTTAGAACAATGGATATCATGGGTGTCATCTCTAATTTCATCAATGTTCTTATTTATCTTGATTAATGGTTCACCTTCTCATACATTCCAACCTTCTAGAGGGTTGAGGCAGGGTGATCGTTTATCACCGTTTCTCTTTATATTAGCTATAGAAGGACTTGGATGAATATTTCACAAAGCATGTGAAGTGGGACATATCTATGGTCTTCGCCTTATGGGGTCGATCTTCCTATCTCTCATCAACAATTTGTTGATGATGTTATATTATTTGGGTTAACCACTTGGAAAGAGGTGAAAATAATGCGTTGACTTTTGCAAATATTTGTGGAAGCTTCATGAATAGTTGTGAATAATGATAAAATGAACATTTTTTCTTCAATTGTCTGGATGTTTTCCAACTTAGGTCTACACAATTTCCCAAGTCATCTTGTATTAAATAAAGAAGTTTTACACACATTGCCAAACTACTAGTTATCAGTTATTCATATCCCAATTACAGTGTGTCAAAAACTAAGATCTATTTGGAAAACATTTTGTGGAGAGGCTCTGCCAAAGCACACAAGTGGGCCTTGGTTGTTTGGAACAAGTTGGTTACACCAAAACTGTTGGGCGAGTTGGGATTACATGATCCTCCCCTCATCGATACTGCTTATGCTATGAAATTGTGGTAGCTTTTGGTTTAGGGAGGCCCACAAGTCTGGAAATAAATCTGGTTATGAAAATATTTGTCTCTGCACACACAAGAGAAGTGATTACGTTTTGAAGGAAGAATCAATGATTTTGGTGTCTAGAATTGGGTGGAGGAGGGTAAGTATTTTGTGAGATAGTATGCATTTTT
>APFE030781321.1:508-19663 GCA_000404065.3 Pinus taeda
CTCGCAGTCCTTTGAGGAAATGTCATTCCACCTCATTGTAGCTGATTGAAGTATCTACCGCAAACTTGGAGATAAACCCTTCTATAATTCGATCGATCTGATGGTCTATTGTGTGTGCAATATTATTTTCCGATGCTTCTAGTTTGTGCGCCAACTCTGTAGTCCACATAATCGGTTTGTCAAGCCTACACCTTCCTTGACTATCTACTAGCTTTACAATCCACTCATAAAACTCAGAGGGGAAGGATGCAAAGAAAATTTCGTGGATTTCCATATATAAGTAGCACTCTAACCACTGTTCCTTTGATAATCATGGATTCCTGTTTTCCTACGCCGCGAACTCATGAATCTTTCTGTTCAACCACCCTTCAATTTCTTTCTTTGTCAGATTCCAATGACATGACACAAGACATCCCTTATGCAGGTCCCAGTCCCAGCAATGGAACCATTTGTTGGCTTGTTGCGGCCTGACCCAGGTTTAGAGGTGATTTAGCAAACTAATCCCGGTACTACTGGACCTTTTGGCAACAGTCCGCGGAGTGAAGACTGAAGTCTCACCCGAAGTAGTATGGGAGGGTGCTAGAACTAGGTTTCTGCACCCTGGAGATGTCTGATGAGTTCAAGTGGTTCGCAGTTCGACCTCACAACTTGAGATGTTGCCTTCGTGCAGTCCTAATTGGGGGCCAAACGTTGTTATTACCCAAGTCCTTACTAGTATTTCACTATCAATTGATTAACTTAGCTTACTTGCATGTGTAAAGTATACTTAGCAATATAAATCATTCATACAAGTGCGCGCAGTAAATAAACAATACATTAGCAATTGATATCAAACATGTAATAACTCAAGAACGGATACACAAAATTTGGATAAAAATTCTTTTATTATTCTTTTCTCTAGTTATAGACTCGACTCTGCCTTGCGCACTCAGCTGTAGGGATATGTGCACTTAGCTGCGGACAACGAGGCCTCTGCACACTCAGCTGCAGAGCCTTCTCCTACTCTACGACCCAAAGACACACTTAGACACTTGCTTTGTGCTTCTACTTCTCTACCTCATACTTCACTCTAACTAACTATCTTTTACACTTAGAGCCTCACTCTATTTATACAATCCCATGGTCTGCATTACGTTACAAACTAGGGCAGACAACCCTATGACTCTAAGATACTTTCGCACCCACAATTCACAGGGCTTTACAACATTATTCGGTCAAAACATGGGCTTTGAGCCCAAAAACATGATTCTGGGGGATTCCACACCCAACACAACTTATGCTCTTCGCTTTCATATTATCTAGCTATTTTGGATTCATTTATGTACTTGGTACTCTTCTTAATAGTCCTTTCTCCAATTTTTGGGTGAAGTGGGATATAGTTACTTGCTATTGTTGACTAGTTTTTTGGAATATGTCCACATAAGAGTGTGTATTTAGCTTTTTACATCTCATTTTTCCTTCCTTTTGGTTAAGTGCATTATATTTACATGCTAAACTTGGCTAGTTTTATGGCATATTTCCACATCATAGTGTGTTTTAGGATTCTACCATGTCATTTTCCCTTCATTTTGCTTTATTTTATTCCCTTCTCTCACAAAATATCGGTGCACAACATTTTTATTATTCTAATACAATAATTCTAAAATGCTTCTTTCTTGTGTCATTGCTGATAAAAATAAGGATTTGATGGAAAAATGGAAGACGATGCAAAAAGGTGTTGTGTTTTTATAAGTCTAAACTAAGTGATGTCTTGATAAATATAAATAATTTTAGTATCATGGTGGAAAGTTTGATCTTATTTATAAATCAAAATGTTGCCATTTTATTGATTTCAATTTGTAACTTTCGTATGTTGAATTGTAGATTAGGAGGATCTTAATTTCTTGAGGAAGAGTAAATATATTATGGTTGTTTGATGTGTGCAAGTGTGTCTTGAAGTTGTTAGTGTTGGATGCAACTCGTGCTACTTGTTGGAAATAATATTGAGAGGTGGGCTGAATTACTATTATCAGTTCAATAATTTTTCATTTACCAAACAAATTTATATACGCTAAGTGAAGTGAACTAGCATGTACACGCTACTCACTACTATTATTAGAGAAATGAGCGTACACCCAAAGAACTTATGATTTGATCAATTGATCTTTAATCAGTGCATCAGTAACTTCTTAAGAAGTGCAGTAAAAACACAATAAAAAATCACACATAAGCAACACACATGAACAACAATATTTAAGGTGGAAACCCAATGCGGGAGAAACCACCTTTTTTTGTCATCTCTATCTTCTTTTAATAATAAGAAAATATGTTTACAATATTGTACTGGTGTAGACTCATACCAGTACGCAGGCACCCACCTGTAGAAGGCTACAACCTTCTCTCATTTTCCATCTTCTACTGGAAGGGAGCTACAATCCCCTAGATCTTGTACTAGCCAATGTGTTTACTAGTATGTAGGCACTAGCCTACAAAAGGATACAACCTTCTTTCTTCTTCCAGGGACCACGCTTCATAAATTTTTCGATTGGATGCTCCTGGTACACAATAATAAAAATGAAGGTCTCGTTTCATCAAATTTTCATACTAGACCCATCAGAAACTTTGAAACTAAAACTTCATCAACCAATAATCAGTTAATTTGAACAATTAGATCACTCTCACCAGCACACTATGCTGAATCCAGAAACCTACAGCTTTAACCTCAAAAATCATCAATCAAAATGTATACGCTACTTTATTGAACCCAACCTACATGCATATGCTACTTCCTTTAACCAAACCTGTGTATGCCCTCAAAACTACTGAAACATAAAACTTCTAAATCAAGTTTGTACCAACCAGCAATCTACTGAACATCTATTGTCAATTCAGAGTTTTAGATAGGTAGTAGCATAGATAACCCTTCTTACTTAGACAATCAGTCAATCAGACACCAAACTCCTTATGCATTCAGTTTTACATCTAGATCAAAGAAGACTTCATTGGAAGGAAACAATAAAACAATAGAACTAATCAACTAGCTTAGTCAGATCTGAAGAATAGGCTTTTCTTTTGTATACCCTACTTGGAAGAGTAGAACTTGCATGTATATGTGCTTTTACCAGGACGAACCGACGTATAGATATAAAAATATTAACTCATAAATTCGTTGCTATTCCAGACTTTAGACAAACCTAGATCATGTCATTTAAAGAATAAAACAGGTGTACACAATCAGATCTAGCCCAACAAATATTTGATCATTCAATGATAAGTCATTTCATGTCTCATGATCCCAATCCAACATTGAATTCAAAGTGCACATAATATTTCAGATCAAATCACAAACACAACCCCTGCAACATAAAATATACTTCAGATAGAAGTATTCCTAAGAAAACCCTTTTATTTGCACACCTTGGCCTTATGATATTCTCTTGCTTATATAGTTTTAGGCCTTTCTCAATACCTCGAACCAAAACCACCTAGGACACGTGGTATTCTTGGACGAGATCAAATAGTCATGACTCTACTCAATATTGTGCTGTAATACCATGGTATTGACCCCTGGTATTCTTTTCTCTTGAATTTCCTTGATTTTCCAACATATACGCACTTTTATTCTTGTGAAAGTGTGTGTATACATATATACTCTTTTTGTTCTATGAACCAGTGTGTATACATTGTTTTTACTAAGTGGACTAGCGTACACATCTTAAATTTCTTTACACCATCCTTTTCCTTCAACTTCTTTATTCTAATCAGTAGACCTTAGTTCCATCTACATGTCCTTCTATACCAATGCCCTGTTACATTTGAATATACATGTTACATCGTGAGTTTCCTTTCATTAAAACTGAATGAACCTATGAGTGAGTTTCCATCAAGGACAACACTTGTATCATAATGCCAACAATATACCCCTTTGGACTTGATGGCAACCATGATGGTGTTGATTACTGCAAGCTGTAGAAACTATTAGAGATAACATGTAACACCAAAACCAAAATACTCTCCCCCTTTGACATCAAGGTCAAAGGGAAAACCAACCTACTATCCTTCTTTAATAATCATTATGCTACCCATGTTCCCCCTGAGTACATTCAAATTCTGCAGAGATATGTTTCAAAAGAATAACATGACGCTAGAACTCAACTAAGTGAGTATGACCTCCCTAACACCAATGACTCATACATACATCAATCACCCAACCAAGTGGGGATATATCAATTGTTTATACATGACAGAAATATAGCAATTATTACATCATCCATCTAAGGCATAGCGGGGAAACAAATTACATCATATGTCCAATAGGTCTCATTCAAATATAGACTATGAAAGCAGTCATATCACTCCCTAGATATTTACATGACTTATGCAACAAATGATATAAATATCTAAAACCATAGCTAAACTCAGCGACCATAATGCCAACAATGTAGAATATGTGTGAAGGCTAATGATCCCCGTGAACCTGTGCATAATGAACAAGTCATTTATCAAGGCATTTTTGTTAGCCAGATGAACTCAATGAACAAAGCATATCTTCAAAGTGTAATCATCAATATCAGACAGAGCACCCATATCAGAGTCTGACCCACCGTTTTTCTATTAGAAAAACATATACACTACTTCATCCACAGAAACCCACGTGTATATGTGACTATACTTCATGAAACCCATGTATAATAACCTTCCTCTGAAAATTGGATTTAACAGCTAGATGATGCAACAACTACTCCCAGCTTTTGTCTGAGATGTTCAAAAGTTTCTCTGGGAAGAGGTTTGGTGAATATATCAGCAACCTGTTCTTTGGAGTGAACATACTCCAGCTTAACCTTTTGTTCAAGCACTTGTTCTCGTAGAAAATGGTACTTAATGGGTATGTGCTTGGTGTTGGAGTGCATGAAAGGAATTTTCAAAATACGGATGGCACTTGTATTATCACATAGAATGGAAATGGGTGGAGTACATGTGATTTGAATGCCTTGCAATGTTTTCATCATCCAAAGAAGTTGTGTGCAGCAAGATGCAACAACAACATATTCTACTTCAGCAGTAGATAAGGAAATCGAACTTTGTTTCTTGTTGAACCAAGACACTAGCCATGAACCCATATAGAATGCACCTCCACTAGTGGTCTTTTGATCATCAACATTTCCTACCCAATCTACATCCGTATATGCATGAAGAGTAAGATCTGTATTTTTAGGATACCATAGTCCAAAGTCCTGAGTTCCTTGAAGATATTTGAAAATACTCTTAACTTCCTGAAGATGTGATTCCTTTGGATTTTCTTACAACCTTCCAATAATTCCTACTGCATGCGTGATATCAACTGTGGTACCCGTTAGATAGAGCAGACTTCTCATCGTAGATCTCTATGTTGGTTGGTTTACTGTTGGTGATTCATCGTTAGAATTGAGACTGCGTCTTGTTACCCTTAGAGTACCTACTGTTTTAGAATCTTCCATTCCGTACTTCTTCAAGATCTGCTTGAGATATTTTGTTTGCGAAAGTAAAAATACTATCTTTTGTTTGTCGTACTTGTAGACCAAGAAAATAATTAAGTTCACCAAGTAAGGATATTTCAAATTCTTGTTGCATTGCTGAAGCAAAATTCTGACTCATGGATTCTTCATTGCTACCAAAGATGATATCATCAACATAAAAAACAATATTTAGCACTTTATCATTTTCAATCCTTGTGTATAAATTGCTATCTGTAGAGCCTTTTCTGAAACCTTGTTGTTGTATATATTTTTCAAGGCACTAATACCAATCCCTTGGAGCCTGTTTCAGACCATAGAGAGCCTTTTTGAGTTTGCATATGAATTTTGCATCATTTCCAAGAATTAATCCTTTTGGTTGTTCAATATAAACTTCTTCTTCTAGATCTCCATTAAGAAAAGTTGATTTTACATCCATTTGATATACTTTGAATTTTTGAAAACTAGAAAGAAAAGAAACATCCTTATGGCTTTAAGTCTGGAAATGGGTGCAAAAGTTTCTTCAAAATCTATACCTTCTTGTTCAGCATACCCTTTAAAAACAAGTCTTGCCTTGTTTCTAATAACTTCTCCATTTTCATTCATCTTATTCTTAAATATCATTTTTGTTCCTATAACATTTTTATCATGAGGTCTAGGAACTAATTCCCAAGTATCATTATTTTCAATTTGGTCAAGTTCTTCATCCATGGCCTCGACCCAACATTCATATTTGCATGCTTCATTTATATTATGAGGTTCTATGGAGGATAGTAATGCCAGATAAATTGAGGTCTGTGTAAGAGTTCTTCTTGTTTGTACTAGAGACCCTTTTTGTCCTAGAATTTGAGATTCTGGATGATTCTTCTGAACATACCTAGATGGAGTATTTTCCCTATTTGTTGTATCTCTTTCTGGTGCTTCATTGGTTTCTTCTTCTATATCATTTTCATTTGATGCAGGAAAGCATTCCCCATATTCCTCTTTTTCATATTACTTTGTTGATTTCATTTGTTCTGAAATTCTACATGCTTTATCAATTACAACATCAATTCTTTCAACAATTTTACGAAGTCTTTTATTATAACATTTGTATCCTTTACTTCTAGATGAATAACCAAGAAGAATTCTTTCGTCTGCTCTGGGTTCAAACTTACCAATTTTTTCATCAATCCCTTTGATGAAACATTTGCTTCCAAAAACTCTAAAGTGTTTTACAGTATGAGGCTTACCATACCAAATTTCATATGGAGTTTGATTTCTATTTACCCGAACATTCCTTTGTTGATAATAGTCATGGCAGCAAATGCACCTTCACCCTAGAAGGTTGTAGGAGTTCCAGATTCATCAATCATCGCTCGAGCCATTTGTTGAAGTGTTCTATTCATTCTTTCCAACACACAATTTTGATGAGGAGTTCTTGCGACGAAGAATTGCCTTTTTATTCCATGTTGTTCACAAAAGTCAAAGAATTCATCTGACATGAATTCTCCCCCTCGATCAGATCTGAGACATTTGATTTTTTGATCTGATTCATTTTCAACTAAAGCTTTGAAGGCTTTAAATTTTTCAAATTCCTCATCTTTATGCTTTAGTAGACCTATCCAACACATCCTGGAAAAATCATCAATAAATAAAATAAAGTATTCTTCTCCACGGGGTGACTTTTTCCTTGTTGGTCCACATAAATTAGTATGGATGAGTTCAAGAGGCTTACTTGCTGATCCTTATTTTTCATTGAAGTGAACTTTGGTTTTCCTACCGATTTGACATGGTTTGCATATGGTATTTTTTGGGATGTTGATATCTGAAAGATCATGAACTGCCTTGAGCCTGAATGGTTTTCTTATCGGAAAAAATCTTAGATGTCCCAATCTTCTGTGCCATAGCCAGTTTTCATCTCTTTTGCTTAGATAGCATTGTTGTTATCCTCCTTTGAGTATTTATAATTTATTTGGAGTACTTGTACCTTCGGTCATGGTCTTTCCTGTACCAAGCTCACAAACCACACATCTGTTTGATCAAAAATTGACTTCATTTCCTTGATCACACATTTGACTGAAAATCAACAAGTTATGTTTTAAACCATCTACATACATGACATTTCCAGCTTTAACCTTTTCTTTCAAGGAAACAGAACCTTTACCTTTAATGACAGCTAGTGTGTCATTTCCAAATGAGACATTCTTTTCCTTTTCTAAAGCATTATAAGAATGAAGTTTCTCTTTATCACCTTTCATGTGTTTGGAGCATCTGTTTTTGGTGTACCACTGATTCTCTTATCCTCATACATACAGAGCTATGCCACATCTTTCTGATTGAGATTCCTTCTTTCTCCCTGTCTTGTAATTTAATGATGATTTCGCTTTTTGAAGTGTTGGCTAAAATCTTCTCCTACATCCAGATTCTTCATGACCAAAGTTGTTACAAATCGAAAATTCAATCTCATATTCAAGAGAAAAGTTATTATAGGAACTTTTCTTGATTCCAATTACACTCCTTTGATTTCGTGCTTCTCTAGTCATGATGGTTTTGTAAGAAATACATTGAGCAACATTATTCCCAAAGTTATGACATGAAAAACATTGCCCATTCAAGAAGTTCCTGCAGTCATAGAATGTTTTGGCATTGTTTACCTATTGGTTGAAGTTTCTACTCATATTCATCCTTGGAGTAAATTGATTATGATTTACCTGATGAGTATTTTTAGGCCTTTGCTGACCATAGACATATTGTTCAATAGTCTTTGCTGCATCAAGATATCTTCTGGTGGAGGCTGACAACTTGTGTGTTTGAGATGATTCTTTAGTATATCCAAGACCTACCTTTATCAAAGGAGGCCGCTGAACTTTGATGATTTCATTTAAAGTTTCATATCCTTTAGGAAATATGAGATTAAGAGATTTTGTCTTCACAAGTTCTTTTCTTAGACCCACAATTTCGCATTCTAGATTTTCATTGTGTTTTTCTCTTTTAGTGAGTTTGTGTGTCAATGTATCTATGATCATATTATTTTCTTCTAAACATATCTTGAGCTTAGTTATTTCTTCAAGAAATTCTTCCTCCTCTAAGGCATCCAAAAAATCATCATTGTCATAAGCCATGAGTAGTCTATAATCTTTTTCAGTTTCATCTTCATCACTATTAGATAAACCATCACTATCTTCATGTGTATAGTAACTCCTTCTGTTGACAACCTATTTTTTATTTCCTTTTACATATTCCTTTCCCTTTTCATATTTATTTTTATGAGGACATTTGGCAGCATAATGCTCGACTCTACCACAAGAAAAGAATTTAAATGGTAGCTTACCTCTGAATCTTTTGGAACCCCATTGAATCTTCTTGACAAAATTTACCTCACCTTCTTCTTCTAAAATGTATCCTGGTTAATTTTGCTCTTTTCTTTTACCTTTGATGAAGCTTTAAAAGCAACTTATCTCATATTTGATGTAGCTCCTTTCCTCATTTCAAAGGAAACTACGATTCCATGGAGTTGAGTCACAGTAATAATTTGAAGATCCTATTTTTCTTCTATCGAAGACACTTTTAACTCACATTTAGGAGACAAAGATCTCAAAATTTTCTCAACTAAAATAGCTTCCTTTATCTCTTCACCCAAATTCTTCATACAATTAACAATATCATCTATACATAAAAATTAACTAGCAATACTCTCATCACTATGCATCTTAAGAGTTTCATACTGAATTCTGAGAGTTTTAAGCTTAGCATGTTTTACCTAGGAGTCTCCTTCATAGCTCTGAATGATTTTGTCCCATATCTATTTGGATGCCTTGAGTTGCATGACTTTCACAACTTCTGATTCTAACAGACTTCCCAGTAATGTATTGAAAGCTTTAGCATTGGTTTCGTATAACTTCTTACCTACAGAGTCTGAAGGAATTTCTACTGGAAATTGATATCCTCCTTCCACAATTTCCCAAACATTGGTTCCAAGCAATTTTAGATAGGCTCTGGTTCTTATTTTCTAGTATACCAAGTTTCTCCCATTGAAGATTGGAGGTCTGATAGATCCCATGCCTTCATGATTATTCATCTTGAAAGATCTTTCTTCAAGCGATCAAACTTCTTCTAAAGGACCTGCTCTGATACCAATTTTTGGAAATAATATTGAGAGGGTAAATTAATTAGTATTATCATTTCAATAATTTTTCATTTCCAAAACAAATTTATATACACTACTTCAGTGAAGTGAACGATTGTGTACACGCTACTCTTATTAGAGAAACTAGCATATACCCAGAGAACTTATGATTTAATCAATTGATCTTTAATCAATGCATCAGTAACTTGTTAAGCAGTGTAGTAAAAACATAATAAAAAATCACACATAAGAAACGCATATGAACACCAAGATTTAAGGTGGAAACCCAATGCGGGAGAAAAACCACCTAATGTTGTCGTCTCTATCTTCTTTAATTAATAAGAAAATATGTTTACAATCATGTACTGGTGCAGACTCATACCAGTATGCAGGAACCCACCTGCAGAAGGCTACAACCTTCTCTCATTTTCCAGCTTCTACTAGAAGGGAGCTACAACCCCCTAGCTCTTGTACTAGCCAATGTGTTTACTAGTACGTAGGCACCGGCCTACAAAAGGCTACAACCTTTTCTTTTCTTCTAGGGACTATGTTTCATAAATTTTCAGACTAGATACTCCTAGTACACAAAAGTACAAATGAAGGCCTCATTTCATCAAATTTTCATACTAGACCCATCATAACTTTGAAACTCAAACTTCATCAACCAACAATTAGTTAATCTAAACAATCAGATCATTGTCACCAAAACAATGTGTTGAACCCAAAAACCTGGATCATCATTCAGAGCCAGCTGCAACCTCAAAAATCATGCATCAGAATGTATATGCTACTTTATTGAACCCAGCCTGCGTGTATACGCTACTTCCTTTAACCAAACCTCCATATACCCTCAAAAGTACTAAAACGTAAAACTTTGAATCAAGTCTATACCAACTAGCAAGCTACTGAACATCTATTGTCAATTCAGAGATTTAGATAGACAGTAGCATGGATAACCCTTCTTACTTAGACAATTAGTCAATCAAACACCAAACTCCTTATGCATTCAGTTTTACATTCAAATCTAAGAAGAGTTCATTGAGAGACATCAGTAAAACAACAGAACTAATCAGATAGATCAGTCAGATTTGAAGAATAGGCTTTTCTTTTGTATACGCTACTTGGAAGAGTAGAACCTACATGTATATGTGCTTTTATGGAGATGAACCACAGTATATATTTGCAAATATTTACTCATAACTTCACTGCTATTCCAAACTTCAAACATACCCAAATCATGCCATTTAAAGAATAAAATAAGTGTACACAATCAGATCTAGCCCAACCAATACCAGAGCATTCAATGATAAGTCATTTCAAGTCTCATGATCCTAATCCAACATTGAATTCAAGGTGCACATAATATTTTAGATAAAATCACAAACACATCCCTTGCAACATAAAATATTCTTCAGATAGAAGTATTCCTGAGAAAACCCTTTTACTTGGACACCTTGGCCATATGATCTTCTCCTTCTTATATAGTTTTAGGCCTTTCTCAATACCTCGGACCAAAACCACTTAGCACCCGTGGTATTCTTGGACGAAATCAAATATTCATTACTATGCTCAACATTGTGGGCTAATACCATGGTATTTACCCTTGGTATTATTTGATCTTGAATTTCCTTGATTTTCCAACATATACATACTTTTCTTCTTGTGAAAGTGTGTGTATATGTATATGCTCTTTTTGTTCAGTAAACTAGATTGTATACATTGTTTTGAATAAGTGGACCAGCGTACACATCTTAAACTTCTTTACACCATCGTTTTCCTTCAACTTCTTTATTTTGATCAGTAGACCTTAGTTCCATCTACCTGTTCTTCTGTACCAATGCCCTGCTACATTTGAATAGACCTGTTACATTGTGAGTTTCCTTTCATCAAACCTAAATTGAACTTTGAGTGAGTTGCCCTCAAGGATAACATTTGTATCATAATGCCAACACTACTACTGGTCCAACCATTGCCTTAATCATAAGACTATTGGAGAAAAATGTAGTTTATATCTTAATTCTATTTCTAGGTAGCCAACCACCTACTATAGAGGGGTTGACACTCACATGTGCAAATCTCCTCCAATAGTATCATAATATAGGCTATAGGTATTTCTTGGATTCCACAATTTCATTGTTTGTATCATTTTGTGGCTTTTGGGCTTGAAAACCATTCCTAAGATCAAAACCACAAATATTCATTGTAGGATCTTCCTTCAGCTTGTTTTCCCTAACCTGTTTGTATTGCCTGTTTTAGAGGGTCAATTCTTTTTGTGTCGATAATTACAATAGATTTTTATGAAGAGGAGAAGTAATAGATTCACCAAGAATTTGATATGATACCACGATTTTCTTGGAATATGCTTTACAAGGAAACAAAAATCACACTGTGAAAAAAGGCTCTCAGAATAAGATTCATGTTGCAAGACTAATCAACTCAAAATAAGAAGGGATGCATCATTTCACATTAATTAATACTCTCATTTCTTCCATAGGAAACTTCCCTCTTAGTCTTGATTCACAATCACATATCCTTTGATAGAGGTGAGTTAAGAGTTTTGATGTCTACCCCCATCCACTCCTAGATAAAAGTCTTCAAAGTTATCATATTGGCATTGAATGCCTCGTATTTCTCATAAGCCAGTTCCACTTAAACCTTCTTGTAGTTCTCATCTCTGGTATCACTACTTATTTCCAATTGAAATCTTGTTTTATAAATCAAGAGCAAGGAGTGAAATTTTTGCCTTCCAAATCTTTTGTTGTTATAAATATTTACATTGTTTGGAGTATTTATTAATTTGTTTTGATATCTAAATTTTGGAACATTAGTGGTATTGAATCCACTTCGTGCATTTTTTAGTTTGAGGACTTAAGTGAGAAAATTTCTTTCGTAGTCATTTGCAGATGCAACGAGTGCTAACCAACAGGGTATGGTTGAACTTCTAAAAGAACATGGTGCAATCTTTGGGAAGTTTGATGATGCAGTGGAAATTCTTTTAAGTACATATTTATTTTTGACAGCTTGACCATTAATATGTGTTATGATTATTAGTTAATGTCTTCCATCATCTCTCTTTTTCTTTTTTGTTTATCATCGACATCAATGTATTCTATTTGGCATCTAAAGAAAAACTTGCCAAAGATTAGTTTGAAATTTTGAAAGGAGTGTAGCATTAGAGGGGCTAATCCTATATTGGTAAACCCAACCAATGTGAACTTTTTTGGGGGCTTTGAACCTTTCCTAAGAAGAAACATTTGGAACTAATCAAGTGTCAAACTACATAATAAATTATGGCAGGACACCTTAGTAAAACTTAAAAATATATCTGTTGAATATTGGATATATGTGCTTTAGCCATTGCATTATTATTTTATCTTGTTGTGAAATTAAACATTGATGCCAAAGAAATTAATATTTTAATCATCTAAGGCATCTTTCACTCCAAATTTTAAAATTTACTTGTTGCCTTGCAGTGTAATTTAGTACATTTTTTGCACATTGTCTCATGCCAATGGGATATTGTTTATATAACACTTTTGTTTCAATGAAATGAGTGTTCAAAAAGATTTAGTGTTTGGAAAGTTTCTCTTGATTTTTCTAAAACAATAATCTAAGTTCTCCATCTAATAATTACATAGATCTTTGTTTCACATTCTTAGATTTGTGATAAAAAAGGCATAGTGAAACTTTTCAGACTACCATCTTTATTAGATTTGCACAAAACTAATTTATTAACCTCTCAATGCTTTGAATGTATTATCGTTATCGAATCAAAATTTATATCTTTGGTTCTTGTGGTATTTTCTAAACCTTTCAATATTATGATGTGTAAGGGAAATCATGGCAGTTATTTGAAGGCCAAGATGCAACCAGTCAATCATTATGTTAGTAGGAGGCTTACTTCTTTTGTACCCTAAGGATCATGTCATATTGGGGTAGGTTACCCACCCACATGTATGGGTAACCATAGGAGAAATGTTTTCTTCTATGACGCAATTTGTTAGCCAATTGTCATACATTATTTATTATATGTTGTCTTTTTATTTCCATTTGTTATCACAAGTTATTTATAACTTGAACTTTTTGGCATGTAACTTAGTTAGCATGATTGTACCAAATATTTTCCTAAAGGTTGAATACTAAGTCCTATGGTGTTATTTTCCATGGTGACATTTTATTTTCTTAGTTTATACAAGTCATCTCGCCACATAGTGGCCACTATCACCTAACTGAATAAAACTTGTTCAAATTTTTTGCCTTTCTGAGGAAAAATGACAGTGACATTCTTGATGTTGAAGTATATGTCATATAAATTATTTATAGTCTATCATAGTTTATATTTTAGCATTCTTCATATTTCATGTCTTATACTCTACATTGTATCTTCTTTCATTTTCAAAATAGGAACTCAATGTTGATGGTAAGAAGCAGGAATTGAAGAAAGAGTGGAAAAATAACATTGGAGTTACAAATGTAGAAAGATAGAGAGAAGAGAACCGGTCTAGTGATACCCTTAAAGCTAATATTCCGCATGAGATACACATATGCATATTGATGGTCAAGTCTTTAGAGTTGGTAAATTCACCTACATTTCCTTGGCAACACAATGATAATGTTTTGAAGTGATGAAAAAATAGTTCACGTGCAAATTGTAGTCCAACCAATATTAAGTTGGAAAGTCATATTGTAATACTTGACATTTTATATAATATAGTTTATGCGGCTGAAATTATTTATAGTTGCACTTGATATTATTTAGTATTGTAATCAATATATGTAACTTTGTTTTTTCATATTAGATGAACATGCAAATTGTATGACAATTTTTTTAATTTAGTTGCTAAATCATACTAATTAATTTATGTTGATTAATAATGAACCCATAAAATCAATTTAAAACTACTATATTAGTAGTATTAATGATGGTCACAAATAAAATAAATATATGACTAAATTAGTTGTTTATAATGATTATTAATGAAATTAAATGAAATGAATATAGACTATTAAATCAATGATTTATATAATGAATATGACACTATCAAGAAAAGATAAATGATTATTGAAAATGATAAATTTATGATTACAAATAATAACTAGATTTTGCATATATATGACTATTAGTGGATAATTTACAATATCTTATAGCACGACCAAAATTTAGTCATATTTTTTGGTCATTAATTGGTTTCAAACGATGCCTAAAATTTGCATATATATGACTATTAGTAGATAATTTATAGTGTCTTATAATACAACCAAAATTTTGGTCATATTTGTTTGGTCATTAACTGATTTTTTTGGGTGATCATATAGTAATATATTTTGCTGTATATTTGGTCATTAATTGTGGCAATTAATGACTAAATTAATGACCAAATTTATGTCTAAATATACTAATAAACATTAAAATTGAGACAACAAATTAATGACTAGGCTAAAAATGACTAAAAGTCTCTCACGTTATAAGATACTGTAAATTCGCTACTATTAGTCACCGACTGAAAAATGGTCATTTGCATGCAAAATTTAATCCTTTTTTTGTAAATAATTAGTCATTTTCTACTAGTGGTGTGTGTGTATGTGTGAACTTAATATATATGATTATGACATAGGGAATCGTGTTTATTAATTTTTTAGTGAATTTTATAAAATATAAAGTTCCAACAATGTCAAATTCACATTTTGAGATACACTTATTCATATATTTTTTTAATATTTATTAAATCAAAATGATAAATTTTCTTACGTTTAATCAATTTCTTATTTAAATTATGACATTGAAAATTTAAATCATATTAAAAACTATTTTTTAAGTTACCAAATTATAAATATAAGAATATTGCAATTTCAATTACAAGTGGGATATAATCATTTTTCAAATTTATACACAAAAATGTTAGAAATGCAATGAGAAATTAATCTAAGCCATTGTTAATTACCTATTCAAATGTAATTAACAATTAATTTTTTTTTTAAATATCGTGTACTTAAAATTTTAAAGTTTGCATATCATTTTTTTTATTTAAATAAATTTTAACTTTCCCATCTTTAAGGCTCAATGGAGCTTTAGGGCTCAATCAAGCCATAAATCTCAATTGAGCTCCTAACTTGGGGTTACATAGGAGCTTGATCAAGGGTTTGTTTTAATGCTCGATCAAGTTGTTTTTTTAATGCCTGAGGAGCTTAATCGAGTGCTTAAAAAATTCTCAATCGAGCTCTTAAATGGCTCAATCAAGCCATCATTTTTTCTACCCGAACACGCCCTCTCTCACCAAAACGTGTAACCCAACTCCATGCTTTAACCCTATTTTCCCTAGTTGCATAAATGTAAATTCTATGCTACTTGTAGGAATGTAAACACTAGTCTAATTGTAGAATGTAAAAGTTGTGATGAAAAGGAAACCTAACCTATGCAATGGAAATAGAAATTCTTGCAAATAAGATCCTAAAAGAAGCATGAATCCAAGAGAAATGGTCCTAGTCTACCTTGCATAGGTACATGGGGGCTTCACCCACTAAACCTCTGACCTAGCACATGCATTCATGGCATACTAAACAATACCCTTAATTTGACTACATATTTTAAAATACCTCTAAAAATCACATTATTTAACTCCCTACCAATATAAATCCAATACACCTTCCCAATTTAAAACACCCCTATTTTCACTAAATATTGTATTTATCCATTTTTTTATTCACATTTTTTATACCCTTTTATTTTTATATCCCTGGTATAGTGGCATGATGCCTCTCTTATGAACCCACATGCATCTACAATGCACCTTTCTTCTTTTGATATACATTGTAAATTCATATTAATTCTTCCACAATGAAGTTACTTAACCCACACTCAAGCACATCTCACTATGATTTGTGGCATTTAATGGTCTAAGGCACACAAAGATAAACCATGTTTTAGGGAGATTTATTATGTGCATGTATATAAAATAACATATGAATTGATATATGTGATGATAAAAAATTAATTGATGAATATTTATGAATAGGTTTGCACCAAATAAGGTATTCAAGCACAAGTCTAAACCCTCTAGATGTAATAACACTATCTACAACCAAGGTTGGGGACCCAAATGTCAAATCAAGGGTAAAATCCAACCTATACATGCTTAGAAGAAGAGGATGGACAAGTTCCAACACCTGCGCTCTTAAGTGAATAACATGAAAGCATGAAACCATCTTTGATTCACTGTCATCTCACCAATGAGATATAGGCTATCACTCATAGACTATGTAAAATGAAACAATGGGTTGGAGATAACACAAAGGCATTAAATGAATGGACTACAACTAGAACATAAGACAAAATTTTGGGTGTATAGGTGATATGCTCCATTTGGTTAGCTCAAAGCAATGGTGTATTTCAAAATAAACCTCCAAATGTCTAGAAGAGTTTCTGCATGTTGAAGGAAAGAATTACCTTATTGCGCACCTCACTAAATACAAATCTTCTTGCACTCTCATACCTTTGAAATACAATTCTAAAATTTCTAGGGGATATTTTGATTATCCAATTTTAAGGTGACAGCCAAGCCAAACACCACATTGGTGTATGAGACCCCTGACTTGTGGGACAAAGGACCAACCTCCACACAGTTATTTGAATGCTAAGTCATCGAAGGCATACATGCTCTACCTAATCCAGACTTAAACAGGAACGCAACAAATTACAGAGATAACCATAAATACAAAGATGAGATAACCATAAATACAGGGATGTAGCAGAAATAGTACTTCATTTCATTACTGTAAAATACTGAAATATGCTTACAACCAAAAATGGAAATAAATCAGCTAGGGTGATGGTAGCTTATCTCTGAGAAGAGATGTGGCGGCTACATGCCTCTGAACTGTGTTACAATGAGACGCGAAGGCCTATTTATCATTGAGAAACAATGGAAAACCCTTAACATTCCAAAACCTAACCCTATAAGATGAAACGCCAAATTGTGGACCCTGTTTGGGTAAATTGGTACATCAATTTCCCGGGGTCGTAACTTTGGCATACAATCTCCGTTTGACCCGTACAATAGCTCGTTAGAAAGATCTATCTGAGCACTACCACTTTGGGAAGGTCAACATTAGTCCATGAATCCATGTTGCCCCCAAATTTCCCAAAAAACATCGTTTATGGCCTCAAAAAAGCTCCGGAAGTTCAGGACGCGAAAAAACTGCTAAAAATAGTAAATTGTGCTACAATTACTGAAACTAAAAAACTGAAAGAGAGAGTTGCGGGAGTCCAAATGGGGTAGGTGGGTGGCCACCAACATCCACTTGGATCATTCCTCCCCCCTTAGGAAGCAATGGTCCCCATTGCATTTAGTTCCTCCCTCTGCTGAACTTGTCCTGCAATCTCTGATGTGTCCAATAATGGTGGGAAGCATGGTCGATGATGGTCCACATTGAACACTTGGTGCAAGCGAAGGAATGGAGGAATGTTGTGCTCCAAAGTGTTTTTCCCCATAGCCTTGGTACTGCTATAAGGACCTTGTCGGAGTGGTCTGAGCTTCTGATGGGTTTTGGTAAGGCGTTCTTTCTATCGATGCAACCAGACTTTGTTTCCCACCTGAAACTTGTGTGGTACCCCTGTGGATGAGGAGAAGTTATTCCTGTGTTCTGTCATGACTGTATCCCTTTGTTGTTGCTGCTGTGTGGAGGAACCCTTTGCGGGGGTCATGGATGTAGCAACGATCTTCCCCTTACTTTGGGAGTGAACCAGACAGATGAATTTCCTGGTCTGGGAGATGAGCTTGCTGCCTTTCTTAGCAGTGATCAAAGACATGGTGGTAGGTGGGGCTACCTCCTATATCCTGTATAATGAATAACCCAAAGAAATAATGACAACGCGAGGCCTTGACTCATACACAACATGTCGCTTCCACAAGTATGGCTGGCCTAATTGTACATCACAAACATCCAGAGGTGTAACATCACACAATACCTAGTCTGTGAAGGGCTTGCTGCTGTAGGGAAGGCGGCAGTGCTGGCAAACTTTGAGATCTCATCCTTCATGAAGCCACCCAATACTATACGACTGTAGGTGTGGTGTAGTTGGTAGGCCCAACCGCTTCATGACCTCTGCTGAAATGAAGTTCTTTTGGCTGCCACTGTCAACAATGAATTGCAGTGGCGAACCCTTCACCCACATCTATGAGTGGAAAAGATGCTCCCCCTCCTCTGGGTCTTCGAGCTCATTCTTCTGGATCTTGGCAGTGGCAACAGTGGCACTGGGATCCACATCAATGATTTGCTTCCCTTTGCCATTCCCCTTGTCAGGTTCTAGCTCAGGGTCGGAACATGCATCTGATTCGGAAGCCTTCAACTCGACCACCAGCGAATGCTTCGTCCTACACTCACTTGTGTTATGAGTGGGACTCTTGTGGAACTCACACCACTTTCCTGTGTCCTTCTTTGGATTTATGGTGTTGTTATTTTCTTGTCACTTCGATGGGTTGTCTTGGGTCACCCCACGTTGGCTTTGTCCTTTGTGCTTCGGATTTGCAGATCCAAAGTCTCGCTTTTTCTGTTTGAACTTTTGCTCGATTTTGACAA